>JZKD02S1680721.1:85833-121983 GCA_000966675.3 Picea glauca
CTCAAGGGGTTACCTTCTAACCATCTTAAACCACTTTCTTTATTTTAGGGCTAACCCACTTCTAACCACTTGTCCACTTAGTAATTTCTCCATTAACTTTATTATTTAAATAATTGATTTTGTATCCACTTTTAATTATAGTACACGCATCACTTCACTTTTGTTATTTGCCTTCTAAAATCTCTTAAACCACTTTCCTTATTTTAGGGATAACCCACTTCTAACCACTTGGTCATTTAGTAATTTCTCCATTAACTTTATTATTTAAATAATTTATTTTGCATCCACTTTGACTTATATTACGCTCATCAATTCACTTTATTATTTAAATAATTTCTTCTTTGCAACCACTTTGACTAACTTGACCTTTTGGGGATTCTAAATGACTCATGAGGGTTCCCCAACTTCACATGGCCATAACTCTCTAATCGTGAGGATTTATGTGATGTTCCACATACCACCAAAAATGAAATGACATGTATTATCCATATAGAATAGTCTTACCTTAAAATATATTAAAACTCATACCATTATACATCAAACGAACTTAGGTCCATTACCCAAACCTTTGTGCTACCGGAATTCACTACCAAAATTTTTGCAAGGGTTGACATCAATGAAAACCAACCCAAATAATCAACAGTCTCCCCCTTTAGAATTGATGGAAACACTATGATGCAATATTAAATTCATATCACTCATGCTACCCCTATGACCATCACTCCCCCTGGAACCATGCCTCTGTGCTCTTTCTCCAATCATTTACCTTTTCATTTGATAAATATCTCCCCTTTTGTCATCAATGGAAAAGGTATCTTTCCATCCAAGGCTTCTCCCCCCAATTGAACTGTCCTTGGGGATACTCCCCCTAACTGAACTCTTCCTGAAACTAATCTCCCAACATGAACTTTCCTCTTTATGGTGCTTCCTCATGTAAATATAAGACATATAAGATAAGCATTCATTTTGGAGTAGAAATTAATCCAAGTCTCTGGTGAAGATACCCAAAAGATTCCCTTGGAAGCGGTTTTGTAAAAATGTTTTCCACTTGTTCTTTTGTTCCCATATATTCAACTCTGATGTTATTCTCTGCAACATGTTCCTGTAGAAAGTGATACTTTATTAGAATGCACTTCGTCTTTGAGTGCATCACCAAGTTCTTTGAGATACTAATGGCAGTTGTATTATCACAATAGATTGGAATGGTCTTATCATACTCAACCTGTATATCTGTCAAAGTTTGTTTCATCCATAGAACTTGTGTACAACATCTTGTTGCTGCAATATACTCTATTTATGCTATAGATAAATATACTGATGATTGTTTCTTTCTTAGCCAAGATACTAAACACTCACCCAAGTAGAGCATTGCTCCACTAGTGCTTTGTCATTCATCAATGCAACCTTCCCAATCCGCATCTGTGTAGGTAAAAAGTGATATATCCTTTCCTTTTGGATACCATAATCCAAAATATTTTGTTCCTTTGAGATATCTAAAAATCCTCTTCAATACTATGAAATGTGATTCCTTTGGTGCTTCTTGAAATCATGCCACCTGTTCAATTGACTGCATTACATCTGGTCTGGATGTTGTCACATATAGTAAGATACCAATCATTGACATGTATTTCCTCTGGTCTGTAGAATTTGAATCATCATATTTTCTCAACTTGCAACTGGTTTCCATAGGAGTGGTAATTGGTTTGCAATCTTCCATTCTGAACCTCTTTAGCATTTCTCTTATATACTTAGTTTGAGAAATAAAATTTCCTTGGTTGCTTTGACGTATCTGAACACCCAGAAAGAATGATAGTTCTCCAAGTAATGACATTTCAAATTCATTCTGCATATCCTTTGCAAATTTATCGTTTAATCTGTCATCAGTATTTCCAAAAATAATATCATCAACATAAACTTCAATTAATAAAATACTATCTTGAGTTACCTTGATGTAGAGGTTGTTGTTCGCACTTCCTTTTCTAAACCCTGCTTATTGTAGATATTTATCTAGTCTAGAGTACCATGCTCTAGGAGCCTATTTTACACCATACAAGGCCTTCCTCAATATACACACATAATTTGTGTTCTCTAACAACTGAAATCCTTCTAGTTGTTCAATGTATAATTCTTCTCCAAGTTCCACATTCAGAAAAGATGATCTCACATCCATATAATACACTTTAATATTCTTGGAGCATGCATAAGATAAAATCAATCAGACTGATTCCATTCTGGAAACTGGGGAAAATGTCTGTTCAAATTCGATTCCTTCAACCTGTGCATATACTTTACATACCAATATAGCTTTGTTCCTTGTAACCTATCCATATTCATTCTATTTATTTCTAAAAACCCACTTTGTGCCAATCACATTCTTATTCTTTGGTCTTGGAACCAATTCCCAAGTGTCATTCTTCTCTATTTGATCTAATTCTTCATCCATGGACTTATTCTAGAATTCATCCTTTCTGGCCTCTTCAATACTGTTTGGTTCAATCGTAGATAAGAGTGATAGGTGCACAGATTCTTCTTCTAGTCTCAACTCCTGCATCCTTATTTCCGATAATTTGATTTGAAGGATGATTCTTTAGTACTTGTTTTCTAGGTGTCTTTGGAGGCACTTGTTGAACTTCCTCTTCTACTTCTGTTTGATCTTCTTCATACTCCCCTTATACTTATTCTTCATATTTTTCTTCTTCTTCATAAAGTTGTTCCATTNCTAGACAATCTTTCTTTTATTGTATCTCCCAAGTTTCGACCCTTCTAGGTATGAAAATTTATTTTATGTAGTTCTCTGATATTGCTTCTCTGTAATGCCATAGGTCTGATCAAAATTGGATGTGCCAAGTGGAATTTATGGTAACTTCCCCACAACTTGCTGATTTTTGGCCTTTCCAAGAGATCTCACTTGTATAGCTTGCCCCGCACAAAATAATTGATACAAAATTCTGAAACTCATACAAAAAATACTACAGACTGTCCACTATCCAATGAAACTAGTCTCACTCAATTTGGATACTCTAGGAATACGTTATGATTGTTTTACCTAGAACACCTTCTTGAGACTAGTCAATAGGACTAGTCAGATACCCTATCTTCCACAGGGTATATATACAAATGTAAGATGACCCAGAATCTAAACGTTTTACCATAGATACCTTACTAATTTTTTTGAATATCCTCCAGATTTTAGGGTCTGAAATGTTACAGAAAAATTCTTATAGAAAACATTCCGCAATGACTAAGTTCAAGATGATTACAGAACCCTATCTTGCACAGGCTGTATCTCCGAAAGAATAAGGCCTCAGGAGATGAAATTTTAACCCAATGCACCTTGATCCATATAATAAATATCCTCCAAGACGTTTCTTATGAGAGATTGTATAAAAAATGTTATAGCTAAAATTCAAAGGTATCTCAGATATAGCCACGAAACCCCAAGACCTTGAGCTCTGATACCGTATGTTAAGAACCAAATATCAATATAGCATAGAAAAACCTCATAATAAGTACTCAACACCTTGAAAAAGAGACAATTTCAAATAATAAGCCTCTTTGAGGGGGAAACCTCCTTTTACCCCACATAAATGTTCAAGTACAAGATGACTCCAAATGAAAATGTCTCCTTGGTATATATAAGAGACTAGGAGGTATAATTACAACTAATGGAATAAAGCCGGCATAACTAAAATAACATTACTAATGTAATATTCCCCAATTAAGGGGTAATGAGCCAATATTAGGGCTTAACATTTTTTTCTTCCTTTAATTCTTGACCCCCTATTTCATCAATTGTTACATTGATGCTTTCCATAACTTTGTTCAACCTCACATTGTAAAAATTGGATGCTTTATTTGTATTTGAGTATCCAACAAGTACTCCTTTGTCCACACGAAAGTTCAAATTTCCCATTCTTCTATCTTCTCTTTTGATATAGCATTTTCTTCCAAATACTCTGAAGTGCTTCACATTTGTTGTTCTTCCTTTCCATAGCTCGTAGGAAGTTTTTTCATTGTTGTTTCTAAGAATTACTATGTTTTGAATGTGAATTGTTGTATGTACTGCATGTGTACAAAAAAAAATATGTCAATTTGGAATTCATTAGCATTGTTCGAGCCATTTCCTTTGTAATTATCATCTATTATGATAATGTTCCTTTGTCTTTGAACCACTCTCTGAACCAATCTATGAATTCATGCTCTCGTCCACTGTCATATATTTGTCCAAACCTAGTAAGTGTTCTTACAAATCCATCGTTGTCCATATTGTCCAAGTCTCTACTACACAACTGTTCATAATGATGACACATTTATCACTGTAATATCATGAATTCTTCACTACTACAACTAAATTAATCTATTAAATTGTACTTCTGCTAACTGACTACTTTAGATATTTCTACTCAAACTCTGCAAGCTTCTTGAAGGATGGTTCTTTGGTCTGTCACAACTATCACATAGACTTCCCCTGTCTAATATTCATATTACCTGGGAGTCTCTAAGACGGATGGCTAAGAACAATTCCTTCTCTGATGTGTATTCATCATCATATTCATTAGTAGATTCATCATCTTTCTGAGCTCTGACTTCTTTCTTTCTGTCTGTGGATTCATATTTCACTACAATGCCTGAAAGTACAATCTCTTGAACCTATTCCTTATTTACCCATCCTTCTTTTCTTCTAGTTATTTTCCAAACCTTTCTGTATCTGACATCTTTTTTTTTCTCTATAGAATTTTCTTCATCTCATTCTATTTTCAATCTTGCGAACTCTAGGACCTGGTCTTTGTTCATATGTTCTTAATGTTTTCTTATCCATACTTTATTATATCTGATATCAGTGTTCTCTTTCATGGAAGTATCGATCATGCTTCTACAATCACTAGCTATGTCTCCATGGTTATGACATTTGTAACATTCATTGTTACATGGGGCCACATAGGAATTTCTTGCTTGAACATTTCTTTTATAATCCCTGGAATCTGCAACCTTATGTCCAAAATTAGTACAATAAAAACAATGACCATAAAAAAAAATTCTATACCTGGGAGTTGTTGATGATTAAAATCGCAATGATGAATTATGCCCACAAAGTATTGCTAAAACACTATTATATTATGATAATAATATAATAGTAGTAGGTGGGACCCCTTTGTAGACTAAAGGCATAAGAATAGACATATTACACTTATATGTTGCTACTGTTATGATGTTTCCTACATAGTCCTACATATTTTGATGATGCAGTCTTGGTTTCATTTGATGTGATAAATGAGTGGTTAACGCATTATTGTTAAATGTTGTTGGTATTTACTTGCGACACATAAAAAATTCCATGGGTATGAGGATCATGTTGTTTACAAGTTCTATGCTATAAACTTGATTACTAATTCATATATAGATTACTATAAATACATGATTATCCAAAGGATAATAAATGGGAGCTAGCTCAAAACAAAAGGAAAGGAACTATGTGTTAATTCAAAGGCCATGATAAAAGACTACATGTAAACTTCGATGAAAATATAAAAGGGTACAAATGTTGGTCCTAGATATTATACCATGTATTTGGTTGAAGGACTATGCAATTTTTATTAAAAAGTTAAATGGAAGGCACATATATTAATGTTGATATGTGATTATCATTGGAGTTATGGCAAGAGGTTAACGCATATATGAGATATCTTGGGTGACATACTATGCAATAGATGTGGTATCAGATCTTACGATCGATATGGAATTTAATTATGCATTGGTTATATGGTTTGATTTTAATGGTGGATGTTATGTTAGTGAGATATCTCATACATGGAATTGAATGGGTCGAGGTGAGGAAGCGACGTGCATTTACTGCACGTCACTCCAATCCTCCCTATCGCTCGTCACCTTAGAATTATTGCATTGTTGCATTGTTACTCTGTTGGTTGTGGAAGCTCCATGTTTTCAGTTTTCAGAAGGAAAGTTTGTCTAGCTCATGATTTAAGCATTTTTCTCATAGGTATGGCTCTTTACTCTCCATCCATGATGGACTCTCTTTACTATGAATCAAATAGTGGCTCGGGAATGTTTGGATTCTGTGTTTTCTTGAGTTTTCCAAATGTGTGTAAATATGGTGTTATGGCTTCTCTGTGATGACTGCGAAAGGTTGGTATTTGTAAGCAGAGTAATGGGTTATTGATTATAAAGTTTCACATTGGTTATTTTCTTGGTCAATTTGATTTCTATGATGATTCTCTGTGAAATAATGGTGACAGTGGTGCAATGAGCTCTGTTTTTTATGGTTGAAGGGTTTTAACCACCAAGCTGTATTTCAGTGGTTGTCAACTCGTTTCCCTCTCAGTCGTTGTTATAACCTTTATCCAAGTTTCAATGTGCCAATCTGCAGTGGTGTGTTTCTCTTGTATAAGCCCCGATCTCTTGCTGATGGCCCATTCCTTACTGTCTATTTGCTGAAATATTTCCAAAGGACCAGTATTGGCTGGCCCCAATGTGAATGCAGGCCTGTGTATGTATTGAATGGACATGAGTAGCGAAGAGTTTCCACACACCACTCCTCTCATCCCTGCTATAGTGCTGAATGTTATGTGACCTCACTATCAATTGTTTTCAAAAGTTGTTCGATCTCATGGGTGTTGGAAAGAGGCATGATCTCTGTGTTTTTTCGAGTACCCATCACTGTTAAATTAATCCTTTCTGTAAAGAAGTGTTAGTGACATTTGTGTGTGTCTAGATTGGTTCACCCAAATTTCCTTAATCTCCACTCAAGTTCACTCATGATTCTATCAAAGGCTTGGAGTTATAATATGAAGGACTGTATTTTTTTTAAAAGAGCATGGATCTCTGTTTTCAAGATTGCATTGTGGCCTGTGGCTGTTAATCAATGGTAAATGGATATGAAGATATAAAGACCATTATCTCTGGTTTTTTTTTAAGGGACAAGAACACTTTCATTGACTCTCTGCATTTAATTTTTTAAAGAGCCTGACTTGGACTCTGGCTTGCCTCTACCCTCCTCGGGAACCTTCTTTTCTCAAGTTTTGGGGTTATCATTTTAATGATTGTGCAAGTTTAAAGACACATGCTCCCTCATTTATAAACCCATCCTCTTGGTCAAATCTCTATGTGGTATTTCTATGATGAATTTGTTGAACAAAGAAGAAATAAAATATGTGGTTACATACATCTAAGAGTTGTCCTTCTATTCATTTATGGTCTCGATCACTATGTTTAATCCAACATGATCTCGATTTCATTTAAAGATAAGAAGACACCTATATTAGTTTCACCAAGCCCGATCATGGTTCTTTCAAGTTTAAAAGAAGTGCATGTGTGTTAATACTTCTCTATTCTCCTCATACATGATACAACTCTGTGGATCATTCCCTTTAAAAGGAAGTCTGTATATACTATTTCACATAGAGGGCAAGCTCATGGTTCCATTTTTGTGGAGATTGGTTGTTGTTGTTGATTTCAAATTGTGTCAATGATATGATTGAAGACCCTTGTATGATTGGTTCATCAAACATGCTCTTAAGTCTGTCCATGATTTTAAAAAGTCACCTATATATATTTAAATCGAGCCCGATTGTTGATAAGAGGAACATGATTGTTGATGGTTTATCTTGGGTTTATTATTGTTTCATTACCAAAGATGAATGTTGATGCAGACACGCTTGACCCTCGAGCCAAGATCCACTCACAAGATCATTCTTTAATGCCTTCAAGCTGAATCAACTCTTTTGATTCCCTACTGGAATCTCAAATATTCAATCCACAGGTCCTTTAACTTCCACCACGGCATCTGTACACGTCTGTGACTTTTCTATCCCGAGTGTAATTTCAGGTTTCGGGACTCTATGAGTCTTGGTGTCGAGAGCCTCTGCCTCCTTGAACCCTCGACCTATGAAATGCCAATCTGCCAAAACGACCTTTCCCACGACAATTATCCCCTGGCTAACCCTTGGTCCATGTGACCACTTTCCCCATGATCGCCGCTTACTTCGGGGTTTTCAATACCAAGAGCCCCGACCCTTGGTCTTCAGGATTTCTAAAATCCCAAATCCCGNGGGAAACCTCCTTTTACCCCACATAAATGTTCAAGTACAAGATGACTCCAAATGAAAATGTCTCCTTGGTATATATAAGAGACTAGGAGGTATAATTACAACTAATGGAATAAAGCCGGCATAACTAAAATAACATTACTAATGTAATATTCCCCAATTAAGGGGTAATGAGCCAATATTAGGGCTTAACATTTTTTTCTTCCTTTAATTCTTGACCCCCTATTTCATCAATTGTTACATTGATGCTTTCCATAACTTTGTTCAACCTCACATTGTAAAAATTGGATGCTTTATTTGTATTTGAGTATCCAACAAGTACTCCTTTGTCCACACGAAAGTTCAAATTTCCCATTCTTCTATCTTCTCTTTTGATATAGCATTTTCTTCCAAATACTCTGAAGTGCTTCACATTTGTTGTTCTTCCTTTCCATAGCTCGTAGGAAGTTTTTTCATTGTTGTTTCTAAGAATTACTATGTTTTGAATGTGAATTGTTGTATGTACTGCATGTGTACAAAAAAAAATATGTCAATTTGGAATTCATTAGCATTGTTCGAGCCATTTCCTTTGTAATTATCATCTATTATGATAATGTTCCTTTGTCTTTGAACCACTCTCTGAACCAATCTATGAATTCATGCTCTCGTCCACTGTCATATATTTGTCCAAACCTAGTAAGTGTTCTTACAAATCCATCGTTGTCCATATTGTCCAAGTCTCTACTACACAACTGTTCATAATGATGACACATTTATCACTGTAATATCATGAATTCTTCACTACTACAACTAAATTAATCTATTAAATTGTACTTCTGCTAACTGACTACTTTAGATATTTCTACTCAAACTCTGCAAGCTTCTTGAAGGATGGTTCTTTGGTCTGTCACAACTATCACATAGACTTCCCCTGTCTAATATTCATATTACCTGGGAGTCTCTAAGACGGATGGCTAAGAACAATTCCTTCTCTGATGTGTATTCATCATCATATTCATTAGTAGATTCATCATCTTTCTGAGCTCTGACTTCTTTCTTTCTGTCTGTGGATTCATATTTCACTACAATGCCTGAAAGTACAATCTCTTGAACCTATTCCTTATTTACCCATCCTTCTTTTCTTCTAGTTATTTTCCAAACCTTTCTGTATCTGACATCTTTTTTTTTCTCTATAGAATTTTCTTCATCTCATTCTATTTTCAATCTTGCGAACTCTAGGACCTGGTCTTTGTTCATATGTTCTTAATGTTTTCTTATCCATACTTTATTATATCTGATATCAGTGTTCTCTTTCATGGAAGTATCGATCATTCTTCTACAATCACTAGCTATGTCTCCATGGTTATGACATTTGTAACATTCAATGTTACATGGGGCCACATAGGAATTTCTTGCTTGAACATTTCTTTTATAATCCCTGGAATCTGCAACCTTATGTCCAAAATTAGTACAATAAAAACAATGACCATAAAATAAATTTCTATACCTGGGAGTTGTTGACGATTAAAATTGCAATGATGAATTATGCCCACAAAGGATTGCTAAAACACTATTATATTATGATAATAATATAATAGTAGTAGGTGGGACCCCTTTGTAGACTAAAGGCATAAGAATAGACACATTACACTTATATGTTGCTGTTGTTATGATGTTTCCTACACAGTCCTACATATTTTGATGATGCAGTCTTGGTTTCATTTGATGTGATAAATGAGTGGTTGACGCATTATTGTTAAATGTTGTTGGTATTTACTTGCGACACATAAAAATTTCCATGGGTATGAGGATCATGTTGTTTACAAGTTCTATGCTATAAACTTGATTACTAATTCATATATAGATTACTATAAATACATGATTATCCAAAGGATAATAAATGGGAGCTAGCTCAAAACAAAAGGAAAGGAACTATGTGTTAATTCAAAGGCCATGATAAAAGACTACATGTAAACTTCGATGAAAATATAAAAGGGTACAAATGTTGGTCCTAGATATTATACCATGTATTTGGTTGAAGGACTATGCAATTTTTATTAAAAAGTTAAATGGAAGGCACATATATTAATGTTGATATGTGATTATCATTGGAGTTATGGCAAGAGGTTAACGCATATATGAGATATCTTGGGTGACATACTATGCAATAGATGTGGTATCAGATCTTACGATCGATATGGAATTTAATTATGCATTGGTTATATGGTTTGATTTTAATGGTGGATGTTATGTTAGTGAGATATCTCATACATGGAATTGAATGGGTCGAGGTGAGGAAGCGACGTGCATTTACTGCACGTCACTCCAATCCTCCCTATCGCTCGTCACCTTAGAATTATTGCATTGTTGCATTGTTACTCTGTTGGTTGTGGAAGCTCCATGTTTTCAGTTTTCAGAAGGAAAGTTTGTCTAGCTCATGATTTAAGCATTTTTCTCATAGGTATGGCTCTTTACTCTCCATCCATGATGGACTCTCTTTACTATGAATCAAATAGTGGCTCGGGAATGTTTGGATTCTGTGTTTTCTTGAGTTTTCCAAATGTGTGTAAATATGGTGTTATGGCTTCTCTGTGATGACTGCGAAAGGTTGGTATTTGTAAGCAGAGTAATGGGTTATTGATTATAAAGTTTCACATTGGTTATTTTCTTGGTCAATTTGATTTCTATGATGATTCTCTGTGAAATAATGGTGACAGTGGTGCAATGAGCTCTGTTTTTTATGGTTGAAGGGTTTTAACCACCAAGCTGTATTTCAGTGGTTGTCAACTCGTTTCCCTCTCAGTCGTTGTTATAACCTTTATCCAAGTTTCAATGTGCCAATCTGCAGTGGTGTGTTTCTCTTGTATAAGCCCCGATCTCTTGCTGATGGCCCATTCCTTACTGTCTATTTGCTGAAATATTTCCAAAGGACCAGTATTGGCTGGCCCCAATGTGAATGCAGGCCTGTGTATGTATTGAATGGACATGAGTAGCGAAGAGTTTCCACACACCACTCCTCTCATCCCTGCTATAGTGCTGAATGTTATGTGACCTCACTATCAATTGTTTTCAAAAGTTGTTCGATCTCATGGGTGTTGGAAAGAGGCATGATCTCTGTGTTTTTTCGAGTACCCATCACTGTTAAATTAATCCTTTCTGTAAAGAAGTGTTAGTGACATTTGTGTGTGTCTAGATTGGTTCACCCAAATTTCCTTAATCTCCACTCAAGTTCACTCATGATTCTATCAAAGGCTTGGAGTTATAATATGAAGGACTGTATTTTTTTTAAAAGAGCATGGATCTCTGTTTTCAAGATTGCATTGTGGCCTGTGGCTGTTAATCAATGGTAAATGGATATGAAGATATAAAGACCATTATCTCTGGTTTTTTTTTAAGGGACAAGAACACTTTCATTGACTCTCTGCATTTAATTTTTTAAAGAGCCTGACTTGGACTCTGGCTTGCCTCTACCCTCCTCGGGAACCTTCTTTTCTCAAGTTTTGGGGTTATCATTTTAATGATTGTGCAAGTTTAAAGACACATGCTCCCTCATTTATAAACCCATCCTCTTGGTCAAATCTCTATGTGGTATTTCTATGATGAATTTGTTGAACAAAGAAGAAATAAAATATGTGGTTACATACATCTAAGAGTTGTCCTTCTATTCATTTATGGTCTCGATCACTATGTTTAATCCAACATGATCTCGATTTCATTTAAAGATAAGAAGACACCTATATTAGTTTCACCAAGCCCGATCATGGTTCTTTCAAGTTTAAAAGAAGTGCATGTGTGTTAATACTTCTCTATTCTCCTCATACATGATACAACTCTGTGGATCATTCCCTTTAAAAGGAAGTCTGTATATACTATTTCACATAGAGGGCAAGCTCATGGTTCCATTTTTGTGGAGATTGGTTGTTGTTGTTGATTTCAAATTGTGTCAATGATATGATTGAAGACCCTTGTATGATTGGTTCATCAAACATGCTCTTAAGTCTGTCCATGATTTTAAAAAGTCACCTATATATATTTAAATCGAGCCCGATTGTTGATAAGAGGAACATGATTGTTGATGGTTTATCTTGGGTTTATTATTGTTTCATTACCAAAGATGAATGTTGATGCAGACACGCTTGACCCTCGAGCCAAGATCCACTCACAAGATCATTCTTTAATGCCTTCAAGCTGAATCAACTCTTTTGATTCCCTACTGGAATCTCAAATATTCAATCCACAGGTCCTTTAACTTCCACCACGGCATCTGTACACGTCTGTGACTTTTCTATCCCGAGTGTAATTTCAGGTTTCGGGACTCTATGAGTCTTGGTGTCGAGAGCCTCTGCCTCCTTGAACCCTCGACCTATGAAATGCCAATCTGCCAAAACGACCTTTCCCACGACAATTATCCCCTGGCTAACCCTTGGTCCATGTGACCACTTTCCCCATGATCGCCGCTTACTTCGGGGTTTTCAATACCAAGAGCCCCGACCCTTGGTCTTCAGGATTTCTAAAATCCCAAATCCCGGTATGCCGAAACCTTAATTCCCGGCTTTCTCCTTTCAAAGGAATGTTTCCCACTCTTCACGTTTCACGATTTCGGGCTTTCCTGATGCAATTTTTTCCCATTCATTTCTCTTTTGACTTCCTGGTATCCGAAATGCTGAAAAACCAAATCCAAGGGAGAGATCAACAACTATGATCCTCCCACATCCAACGACTCACATTGTTTCGTGACGTCGTTGGTCAAAAACCTCGAATTCTTGCCCTTCACACCCCCAGTATCCGGAGTGTCGAAATCCCCAATCTCCGCCATGTGTCCTCCACAATTGGATAACCCTAATCACTTCGGGCCTTCATAACTCATGACCTTTAGCCTCTGGTCTCTCGTCCTTATCACCTCTGAAATTTCGAACTCCAAATCTCGATGCCACTGCCTCTTTCCGGATTTTCCCAGTTTCTCCCTTTCTCTTATGAGGGTTTAAACCTCGAGCTTCTTTCCACATATCTGATGGCTATCGACTATCTGTGTTATATCTGAGGAACCAGATCTATTCTTCTGCTACGCTTCTCCTTCTGTGACCTGGACACGAATTCAATGGTCCAGATCTTCTCGGCTGATCTGATGGAAGCTGTGCTCCCTCTTGAGCATGCACTTCTTCCCAAACTTTGAAGATTTCTAAAGCTCCTAAATACCTCAGTATTTATATCTGCTATGGCTATGTGTGAAAAGGCACTTTTCTTTCTGAGCTTCCTCCTTCGAAACCTTGAAAGGTTTCTTTGACCTCTACACTCCTTGCAAGATCTCTACATGCGACGGTGTTGTCTCTTCTGATCTTCGGGACTTAGAATAAGTCTTCCCCTTTTCTCCTGCTCCCATGCTTTAGAATTGAAACAAAGTCTTTTCTCTGCACACTCCTTGAGCTTGATAATCCCATATGGCTGTCAATCAACACTTCTCCCAAGTGTTGGCCTAGTGCACTCCTTGCATAGGTCTTTGTCTTCTGTCCCTTTCTCTCCCTAAAGGGATGGAAATTCCCTCTAGAAAATTCCTACTCAAGCACTCCTTGCTGAGCCTGCAGGGTGTTCAACAACCCTGTGATTTCTCTTCCCTTCTCCTTTAGATGGAGAATCTGATGCCCTCCTAGCAATCTATTTCTCAAGCAACTCTTTGTTGAGTCTATAAGGTATTCAACAACCTTCTGAAGATCCTTTCCTAGACTCTTATCTGTTCCATAACTTAAAAGAGGTGTTGGCCTGGTGCATTCCTTTCATAGGTATTTATCCAAATTCCACAGAATTGGAAGTCTGTCAATGCACTGGCTATTAGAACTCGCAGTGTTCTGTCACACCCTCTTGGCATGAAGCCTCAAATATCCCCAAACCTAAAATCAAACAAATCCCCATATATCAGAACCTATCTGTCCATGCAAATGAATTCCTAACATACATCTACAACATACATTGAACACACATAGACATTCACACAACACATAAGCAGAATCATTATAGGAAAATTGTCTGTTTGTATTAATATAAAAATGCTTGTTTACAAAGGTTTTCTGAGCTCAGACTTTGACAAAGTCTCGGCTCCTTCTCTCTATGATTATTATCGACTTACACTAAACAAGATACAAATATATTTTACATGAGGGGGCTCTTCGAGCTCTTCCCTCCATCCTCACCTACCCTATTCAATCTAAATTAATTTACATTGAATGGGCTATCTAGTCTAGATCGGAGCTAGATTGCAACCTTATAACCATTAAAGGCTTCCTATTAACTATAGCTAGTGTAGAAGAATGGCTCTATAGCTCTAATAGCCTTACATAATTTATTGCCTTCACATTCAAATTCAAAACGTGAAAGGGTTGTGCCTCTCTCCCATTGAATGCATGTGCTGATTTGGATGGTTGGCTAGCGCACTGGCTTAGGAGCGATGCTCCTACATCATACTCCTCTGCTGCAAAAAATTCATGAGCTCCTGTTCATGAGCTCTCCACCCTAGCTGTTGAAATCCTCCTGGATCCCAAACAATCCTCTGGAGCTGTTCATCTACTCCACTGCTCTGTTGTTGTTGTTGCTTCCGCTGCTCTGCTGCTACTGCTTCCCTTCTGCTCATCTTCTCCTTGTTAGAAATCTCTTGTGATCTGATCATCAGCCTCTTGATCTCATTGATCACCTTGTTTAACTGCTCTAGTGGCTGGCTCTGTCCTTGCAGTCTCCTCTACCGCAATTATTCTCTGCAAATGGGCAGATCACCATGATCTCCCATGCTATATTCTTCATCTTCTGTGGCCTCAACTCGCCACCCTCTTGAAGATTCCACTTCTGCAATCCTATTACTGAGCTTCTTCTCAGCTTCCTCCTTTGACAACTTTGTTGCTGTCATTCTTCCTTGTGTGGCACTAAGTGTCCACTATGTTGCAGTCTTCTCTGCAGTCTTCTCTTGACTGACCTATTGTTAAGCCTCTTCCTCTTCTGATAGCTTGACTGTCATCTCTCCTTGTGTTGGATCAAGTCCAACCTCTCCCAGTTGTTCCTCAGACTAGAATTCTTCTTCTTATATTGCTGCATGCCTCAACATTGCAGTCTTCATCAGTTGTTTAGCTCCCTGGATAAAAGTCTTGAGCGATTCCTTAGAATACTCATCTCCTACATCCTGCATGACTATTTTCTCTCATCAGTCATCTACTGGCTCTGGATTGTTCATCCAATCCTCTATCATTTCCAGCTCCATCTCCCATGGAGTGATTAATCTATCTACCTGTTCTTTTCCTGCTATCAGCTTCAGTGCTGCAGCTATCTCCTTTTCATCTTCCTGGCTGAATTTGTTGAGCCATTCCTTGGAATCCTCTTTTCCTTCTGCTCGGATAGACATCAGTGTATGATCCCCTTTCTCCATGACAGTCTCTGTTGGCTGTCCTTCTGCTGTTGCTGCATATGAAACACAGAATTCCGCCTTCCCTAGGCTATGTGGTAGGAATATCTGAATTCCTCCAATCATCAGAATGTCCTCCTGATCCTCTTCCTCTGTTAGTTGCATCTGCTGATCCAAATCCATCTCTGAGCTCATCTTCTCTTCCTTGACCACCTGGAAAAACTGGATTTCTCTGCTACCCTCTTGGTAGACTATGAGATCAATTGATCCCATCTTCATCAGCACTCCCTACTAACCTGAACTCCTAATACTTTCAGAAAGTCTCATTTCTATTCCCCTTCCCACCTAGCAATTTGGAAATTTTCTACTGCCCTCTTGACAGTCTATGAGATCCTGCAGTGATCTCCTTTCATTGCCTTCCTAGAAACATGAAATTTACCTGCTGTCCTATTGACAGTCTATGAGATCCCACAATGACCTTATCCCATTTACCTCTTGGCAATTGGGAATTCTTATTCCGCTCTCCTCGCAGTCTTTGAGATCTTCAGCTAATCTCTCTTCCTCAACATTACTGAGATTTCTCCCATCCTCTAGTTCACATACCGGAACCACTTCCTCTGGTCCGTTGAGGTTTTCAGCATGCCTCAACCATCCTTTTAACAACCTCTACTATATTTTGACCATCAATACCTTGACTGGCCATTTTTCTTTCGTCCTCATGGGCCATTCATATACCCATATCGACTTTGCATTCTCTTTCACCCACAGTGCAAGTTCATCCATCCTCGCTCTGATCTCGGCGAGTTCTTTATCCCTTGCAGTGATCTTGTGCTGCTGATGGATCCTCTTTCCACCATGTACATGACCTTCAGTAGTGATATTCGCCTTTTATCTGCCATCCTGGAAAACTTGTTGCTGTCACTCTGCAACTTTGAGTGGTTCTAGCATCTCCCACAGTCCCCCTGACTATCTTCTTGATTATTGCCTACCTACAAACAATCATCACAAAGTTTCCATCACTCTACTTTTCCTTTTTGCGTGACTCTACAAGATTCCTCTGATACCACAAATAATTTGCATCAGAGTATTCTCCTTTTTCTTCCCTCTCTGTCTAAAATATACAGACAAAGATCAATCTCTGATACCGCCTGATGCAGACATGCTCGAACCTCGAGCTGAGATCTGCTCACTGGATCGTTCTTTAATGCCTTTAAGCCGAATCGACTCTTTTGATTCCCTACTAGAATCTCAAATATTCGATCCACAGGTCCTTTAACTTCCGCCATGGCCTCTGTACAGGTCCATGACTTTTCTATCCCGAGTGTAATTTTGGGTTTTGGGATTCTCTGAGTTTTGGTGTCGAGAGCCTTTGCCTCCTTGAACCCCTGACCTCCAAAATGCCAATCTGTCGAAACAACCTTTCCCGCGACAATTATCCCCTGACTAACCCTTGTTCCATGTGACCACTTTCCTCGTGATCGTCGCCTACTTTGGGGTTTTCAATACCAAGAACCCTGACCCTTGGTCTTCAGGATTTCTGAAATCCCAAATCCTAGTATGTCGAAACCTCAATTCCCGGCTTTCTCCTTTCAAAGGAATGTTTCCCACTCTTTGTGTTTCACGATTTCAGGATTTCCCGATGCATGGTTGTCCTGGTCCTTTCTCCTTCGAATTCCTGGTATCCGGAATGCCGAAACACCAAATCCAAGGGAGAGATCAATGACTATGATCCTCCCACATCCAATGGCTCATGTTGTTTCATGACTTTGTGGGTCAAGAACCCCAAATTCTTTCCCTTCACACCCCCGGTATCCGTAGTGCCGAAACCCCCAATCTCCACCACATGTCCTCCATAATTGGATTGCCCAAATTGCTTCGAGAATTCGTAACTCGTGACCTTCAGTCTTTGGTCTCTCGTCCTTAGAACCTCCAAAGTTTCAAACTCTGAAATCCCAATGCCACTGCCTGTTTTAGGATTTTCCCAGGTTCTCTCTTCTTCTTACAAGGGTTTAAACCTTGAATTTCTTTCGACAGATTCGATGGCTATCAGTTATCTGCGTTAGATATGACGGCCTAGATCTACTCTTCCTTTTCTCTTCTCCTGCTACTACCTGGACACAAATTCAATGGTCCAGATCTTCTCGACTGATCCGATTGCAGTTGTTCTCCCTCTTGAGAATGCGCTTCTTTCCAAACTTGGAAGATTTCTGAAGCTCCTAAAGACCTCAGTCTTTATCTCTTCTATGGCTATGTGCACAAAGGAAATTTTCCTCTTGAGCTTCCTCCTCCGAAACCTTGAAATATTTCTTTTACCTCTGCACTCCTTGTAGGATCTCTGCACGTGACAGTGTTGTCTCTTCTGAGCTTCGGGACTTAGAATAAGTCCTCCAATTTTCTCCTGCTCCTGCGCTTCAGAATTGAAACAAAGTCTGCTCTCTGCACAATCATTGAGCTTGATAATCCCAAATGGATATCAATCAACACTTCTCCTGAGTGTTGGCTTGGTGAACTCCTTGCACAAGTCTTTGTCTTCTGTCCTTTTCTCTCCTTGAAGGATGGAAATTCCCTCTGGAAACTTCCTACTCAAGCACTCCTTGTTGATCCTGTAGGGTGTTCAACAACCCCGTGATTTCTCTCCCCTTCTCCTTCAGATGGAGAATCTAATGCCCTCCTGGCAGGCTATTTCTCAAGCAACTCTTTGCTGAGTCTACAGGGTATTCAACAACCCTATGAAGATCCTTTCCTAGACTCTTCTCTGTTCCAGAACTCAAAAGAGGTGTTGGCCTGGTGCACTCCTTGCACAGTTCTTTGTCCAAATTCCTTATAATTTGAAGTGCATCTATGCACTGGCTATCAGAACCTTTAGTGTTTTGCCATGCCCTCTTGGCATGAAGCCTCAAAGATCCCCAAACCTGAAATCAAACAACTCCCCATATAGCAAAACCTATCTGTCCCTGCAAATGAATTCCTAACATACATATACAAAAAACATTTAATACACATATACGTTCACACAACACATAAGCAGAATCATTACAAGAAAACTGCCTATTTGTATTAATATAAAAATGCTTGTTTACAAAGGTGTTCTGAGCTCAGACTTTGACAGAGTCTTGGCTACTTCTCTCTATGCTTATTCTCGAATTACACTAAACAAGATACAAAGATATTTTACATGAGGGGGCTCTTTGAGCACTTCCTTCCATCCTCACCTACCCTATTCAATCTACATTAAATCACATTGAATGTGCTATCTAGTCCAGATCGGAGCTAGATTGCATCCTTATAACCATTAAAGGCTTCCTATTAACTACATCCTGTGTATAAGCATGACTCTATGGCTCTAACAACCTTACATAATTTATTGCCTTCACATTCAAATTCAAAATGTGAAAGGGCTGCACCTTTCTCCCATTGAATGTGTGCATTGATTTGGCTGGTCGGATAACGTGTTGTCTTGGGAGCGATGCTCCTGCATCAAATATTCTAGCATAGATAACAAAGATCCATGTGTATCATTTATTTCTTTCCTCTTCATACGTTGTATGGGAATTATTGTGCATACTATCAATTGTTTTAAAATAAGTCTATATATATATTGATGCACACAGAGATCAAGTTCAGGGTTATGTTTTGGGGTTGGCTGTTGTTGTCAATCCATGATTGTTGTTCATGTTTCGTTTGTTTTAAAAAGGGAAGAGATCAGCATTAGAGCATGCAATAATATTGAATTGGAAATTTTTACATATGTTATAATACACAGACTGTGTAAATTGAATATTTTTGGGAAATTAAATTGTTATTGAGACAACAAGCAATTTGATGCAATTGAGAAACATTGAATGTTTTGGTCTTGAAAGTGGAAGCTTTTTGGATTAAAATTTAAACAGATTTATGATAGTTGATTGAGTTAATTTATTTTATGAACATTATCCATCTATTTCCCTCTTAGTTTCTCATTTTTTTTCTCATTATAAATCCCCTCACGATCCCAAATTCATTTTTCACACCCTGATCACTAAAATTAAATTAAAACTTTGTATGACAACGATAAAAAATTAACAAAAATATAGATGGAAGTTGATATGTTTTGGTTGTGTTGCACATTCAATCGTTTAATGAATTGTTAAGCAGTAATCGTGTTCTGACTCCCGATCATGATATCACTTTTTCTCTTAATACAATCCCCTTGGATATCATTGAACCCTATTTCACCCCCTACTCATTTGACAATTATTATATAAATTTTATGGATTGGATTGGATGGGTATGATGTGATTGTTGAGCCAAACTTTGTTTCATATTAAGAGAATGTCATGTATGGTCTATTTAAGAGATAGTTGCTAATAATTTATACATACAAGATGAGCTTCTTCAACAGAGGAATTCATGGTCGAAATAATAGGGGCAGATGAAATTGGAACAGAGGGCCTAGAAGGCCCAGATTCTCAATACATTTCGATGCAGATACTAAAGAGTTAAACCAACGCTTTCAAGATAGAATTTTCAATTGTATTGGACAAGGGGCAGTCCAACCTAGATCAGAGAAGCCTCTCTTCCAGCCCTAGCATGTTCTTGGTATCCCTGTTCCCCCTCATGTTTCTTTGCAACTTGAAGTTCTTGAGAACGACGGATGGTAGGANTTCCATGGGTATGAGGATCATGTTGTTTACAAGTTCTATGCTATAAACTTGATTACTAATTCATATATAGATTACTATAAATACATGATTATCCAAAGGATAATAAATGGGAGCTAGCTCAAAACAAAAGGAAAGGAACTATGTGTTAATTCAAAGGCCATGATAAAAGACTACATGTAAACTTCGATGAAAATATAAAAGGGTACAAATGTTGGTCCTAGATATTATACCATGTATTTGGTTGAAGGACTATGCAATTTTTATTAAAAAGTTAAATGGAAGGCACATATATTAATGTTGATATGTGATTATCATTGGAGTTATGGCAAGAGGTTAACGCATATATGAGATATCTTGGGTGACATACTATGCAATAGATGTGGTATCAGATCTTACGATCGATATGGAATTTAATTATGCATTGGTTATATGGTTTGATTTTAATGGTGGATGTTATGTTAGTGAGATATCTCATACATGGAATTGAATGGGTCGAGGTGAGGAAGCGACGTGCATTTACTGCACGTCACTCCAATCCTCCCTATCGCTCGTCACCTTAGAATTATTGCATTGTTGCATTGTTACTCTGTTGGTTGTGGAAGCTCCATGTTTTCAGTTTTCAGAAGGAAAGTTTGTCTAGCTCATGATTTAAGCATTTTTCTCATAGGTATGGCTCTTTACTCTCCATCCATGATGGACTCTCTTTACTATGAATCAAATAGTGGCTCGGGAATGTTTGGATTCTGTGTTTTCTTGAGTTTTCCAAATGTGTGTAAATATGGTGTTATGGCTTCTCTGTGATGACTGCGAAAGGTTGGTATTTGTAAGCAGAGTAATGGGTTATTGATTATAAAGTTTCACATTGGTTATTTTCTTGGTCAATTTGATTTCTATGATGATTCTCTGTGAAATAATGGTGACAGTGGTGCAATGAGCTCTGTTTTTTATGGTTGAAGGGTTTTAACCACCAAGCTGTATTTCAGTGGTTGTCAACTCGTTTCCCTCTCAGTCGTTGTTATAACCTTTATCCAAGTTTCAATGTGCCAATCTGCAGTGGTGTGTTTCTCTTGTATAAGCCCCGATCTCTTGCTGATGGCCCATTCCTTACTGTCTATTTGCTGAAATATTTCCAAAGGACCAGTATTGGCTGGCCCCAATGTGAATGCAGGCCTGTGTATGTATTGAATGGACATGAGTAGCGAAGAGTTTCCACACACCACTCCTCTCATCCCTGCTATAGTGCTGAATGTTATGTGACCTCACTATCAATTGTTTTCAAAAGTTGTTCGATCTCATGGGTGTTGGAAAGAGGCATGATCTCTGTGTTTTTTCGAGTACCCATCACTGTTAAATTAATCCTTTCTGTAAAGAAGTGTTAGTGACATTTGTGTGTGTCTAGATTGGTTCACCCAAATTTCCTTAATCTCCACTCAAGTTCACTCATGATTCTATCAAAGGCTTGGAGTTATAATATGAAGGACTGTATTTTTTTTAAAAGAGCATGGATCTCTGTTTTCAAGATTGCATTGTGGCCTGTGGCTGTTAATCAATGGTAAATGGATATGAAGATATAAAGACCATTATCTCTGGTTTTTTTTTAAGGGACAAGAACACTTTCATTGACTCTCTGCATTTAATTTTTTAAAGAGCCTGACTTGGACTCTGGCTTGCCTCTACCCTCCTCGGGAACCTTCTTTTCTCAAGTTTTGGGGTTATCATTTTAATGATTGTGCAAGTTTAAAGACACATGCTCCCTCATTTATAAACCCATCCTCTTGGTCAAATCTCTATGTGGTATTTCTATGATGAATTTGTTGAACAAAGAAGAAATAAAATATGTGGTTACATACATCTAAGAGTTGTCCTTCTATTCATTTATGGTCTCGATCACTATGTTTAATCCAACATGATCTCGATTTCATTTAAAGATAAGAAGACACCTATATTAGTTTCACCAAGCCCGATCATGGTTCTTTCAAGTTTAAAAGAAGTGCATGTGTGTTAATACTTCTCTATTCTCCTCATACATGATACAACTCTGTGGATCATTCCCTTTAAAAGGAAGTCTGTATATACTATTTCACATAGAGGGCAAGCTCATGGTTCCATTTTTGTGGAGATTGGTTGTTGTTGTTGATTTCAAATTGTGTCAATGATATGATTGAAGACCCTTGTATGATTGGTTCATCAAACATGCTCTTAAGTCTGTCCATGATTTTAAAAAGTCACCTATATATATTTAAATCGAGCCCGATTGTTGATAAGAGGAACATGATTGTTGATGGTTTATCTTGGGTTTATTATTGTTTCATTACCAAAGATGAATGTTGATGCAGACACGCTTGACCCTCGAGCCAAGATCCACTCACAAGATCATTCTTTAATGCCTTCAAGCTGAATCAACTCTTTTGATTCCCTACTGGAATCTCAAATATTCAATCCACAGGTCCTTTAACTTCCACCACGGCATCTGTACACGTCTGTGACTTTTCTATCCCGAGTGTAATTTCAGGTTTCGGGACTCTATGAGTCTTGGTGTCGAGAGCCTCTGCCTCCTTGAACCCTCGACCTATGAAATGCCAATCTGCCAAAACGACCTTTCCCACGACAATTATCCCCTGGCTAACCCTTGGTCCATGTGACCACTTTCCCCATGATCGCCGCTTACTTCGGGGTTTTCAATACCAAGAGCCCCGACCCTTGGTCTTCAGGATTTCTAAAATCCCAAATCCCGATATGCCGAAACCTTAATTCCCGGCTTTCTCCTTTCAAAGGAATGTTTCCCACTCTTCACGTTTCACGATTTCGGGCTTTCCTGATGCAAGTTTTTCCCATTCATTTCGCTTTTGACTTCCTGGTATCCGAAATGCCGAAAAACCAAATCCAAGGGAGAGATCAACAACTATGATCCTCCCACATCCAACGAATCACATTGTTTCGTGACGTCGTTGGTCAAAAACCTCGAATTCTTTCCCTTCACACCCCCAGTATCCGGAGTGCTGAAATCCCCAATCTCCGACATGTGTCCTCCACAATTGGATAACCCTGATCACTTCGGGACTTCATAACTCATGACCTTTAGCCTCTGGTCTCTCATCCTTAGAACCTCCGAAATTTCGAACTCCAAATCTCGATGCCACTGCCTTTTTCAGGATTTTCCCAGTTTCTCTCTTTCGCTTATGAGGGTTTAAACCTCGAGCTTCTTTCCACATATCTGATGGCTATCGACTATCTGTGTTATATCTGACGAACCAGATCTATTCTTCTGCTGCGCTTCTCCTTCTGCGACCTGGACACGAATTCAATGGTCCAGATCTTCTCGGCTGATCTGATGGCAGCTGTGCTCCCTCTTGAGCATGCACTTCTTCCCAAACTTTGAAGATTTCTAAAGCTCCTAAATACCTCAGTATTTATATCTGCTATGGCTATGTGTGAAAAGGAACTTTTCTTTCTGAGCTTCCTCCTTCGAAACCTTGAAAGGTTTCTTTGACCTCTACACTCCTTGCAAGATCTCTGCATGCGACGGTGTTGTCTCTTCTGATCTTCGGGACTTAGAATAAGTCTTCCCCTTTTCTCCTGCTCCCATGCTTTAGACTTGAAACAAAGTCTTTTCTCTGCACACTCCTTGAGCTTGATAATCCCATATGGCTGTCAATCAACACTTCTCCCAAGTGTTGGCCTAGTGCACTCCTTGCATAGGTCTTTGTCTTCTGTCCCTTTCTCTCCCTAAAGGGATGGAAATTCCCTCTAGAAAATTCCTACTCAAGCACTCCTTGTTGAGCCTACAGGGTGTTCAACAACCCTGTGATTTCTCTCCCCTTCTCCTTTAGATGGAGAATCGGATGCCCTCCTAGCAATCTATTTCTCAAGCAACTCTTTGTTGAGTCTATAAGGTATTCAACAACCTTCTGAAGATCCTTTCCTGGACTCTTATCTGTTCCATAACTTAAAAGAGGTGTTGGCCTGGTGCATTCCTTGCATAGGTATTTATCCAAATTCCACAGAATTGGAAGTCTGTCAATGCACTGGCTATCAGAACTCACAGTGTTCTGTCACACCCTCTTGGCATGAAGCCTCAGATATCCCCAAACTTGAAATCAAACAAATCCACATATATCAGAACCTATCTGTCCCTGCAAATGCATTCCTAACATACATCTACAACATACATTGAACACACATAGACATTCACACAACACATAAGCAGAATCATTATAGGAAAATTGCCTGTTTGTATTAATATAAAAATGCTTGTTTACAAAGGTTTTCTGAGCTCAGACTTTGACAAAGTCTCGGCTCCTTCTCTCTATGCTTATTATCGACTTACACTAAACAAGATACAAAGATATTTTACACGAGGGGGCTCTTTGAGCTCTTCCCTCCATCCTCACCTACCCTATTCAATCTAAATTAATTTACATTGAATGGGCTATCTAGTCTAGATCGGAGCTAGATTGCAACCTTATAACCATTAAAGGATTCCTATTAACTATAGCTAGTGTAGAAGAATGGCTCTATAGCTCTAATAGCCTTAAATCATTTATTGCCTTCACATTCAAATTCAAAACGTGAAAGGGCTGTGCCTTTCTCCCATTGAATGCATTTGTTGATTTGGATGGCTGGCTAGCGCACTGGCTTAGGAGAGATGCTCCTGCATCATACTCCTCTGCTGCAAAAAATTCATGAGCTCCTATTCATGAGCTCTCCACCCTAGCTGTTGAAATCCTCATGGATCCCAAACAATCCTTTGGAGCTGTTCATCTACTCCACTGCTTTGTTGTTGTTGCTGCTTCCGCTGCTCTGTTGCTACTGCTTCCCTTCTGCTCATCTTCTCCTTGCTAGAAGTCTCTTGTGATCTGATCATCAGCCTCTTGATCTCATTGATCACCTTGTTTAACTGCTCTAGTGGCTGGCTCTGTCCTTGCAGTCTCCTCTACCACAATTATTCTCTGCAAATGGGCAGATCACCATGATCTCCCATGCTATATTCTTCATATTCTGTGGCCTCAACTTGCCACCCTCTTGAAGATTCCACTTCTGCAATCCTATTACTGAGCTGCTGCTCAGATTCCTCCTTTGACAACTTTGTTGCAGTCATTCTTCCTTGTGTGGCACTAAGTGTGCACTCTGCTGCAGTCTTCTCTGCAGTCTTCTCTTGACTGACCTATTGTTCAGCCTCTTCCTCTTCTGATAGCTTGACTGTCATCTCTCCTTGTGTTGGATCAAGTCCAACCTCTCCCAGTTGTTCCTCAGACTAGAATTCTTCTTCTTCTATTGCTGCATGCCTCAACATTGCAGTCTTCATCAGTTGTTTAGCTCCCTGGCTAAAAGTCTTAAGCGATTCCTTAGAATGCTCATCTCCTACATCCTGCATGACTATCTTCTCTCATCAATCATCTACTGGCTCTGGATTGTTCAACCAATCCTCCATCATTTCCAGCTCCATCTCCCATGGAGTGATTAATCTATCTACCTGTTCTTTTCCTTCTATCAGCTTCAGTGCTACAACTATCTCCTTTTCATCTTCCTGGATGAATTTGTTGAGCCATTCCTTGGAATGCTCTTTTCCTTCTGCTCGGATAGACATCAGTGTATGATCCCATTTCTCCATGACAGTCTCTGTTGGATTTCCTTCTGCTGTTGCTGCATATGAAACACAGAATTATGCCTTCCCTGGGCTATGTGGCAGGAATATCTGAATTCCTCCAATAATCAGAATGTTCTCCTGATCCTCTTCCTCTGTTAGTTGCATCTGCTGATCCAAATCCATCTCTAAGCTCATCTTCTCTTCCTTTCCCACCTGGAAAAACTGGATTTCTCTGCTACCCTCTTGGTAGACTATGAGATCAATTGATCCCATCTTCATCAACACTCCCTGCTGACCTGAACTCCTGATACTTTCAGAAAGTCTCATTTCTATTCCCCTGCCCACCTAGCAATTTGGAAATTTTCTACTGCCCTCTTGACAGTCTATGAGATCCTGTAGTGATCTCCTTTCATTGCCTTCCTAGAAACATGAAATTTCCCTGCTGTCCTATTGACAGTCTATGAGATCCCACAATGACCTCATCCCATTTCCCTCTTGGCAATTGGGAATTCTTATTCCGCTCTCCTCCCAGTATTTGAGATCTTTAGCTAATCTCTCTTCCTCAACATTACTGAGATTTCTCCCATCCTCTAGTTCACATACTGGAACCACTTCCTCTGGTCCGTTGAGGTTTTCAGCATGCCTCAACCATCCTTTTAACAACCTCTACTATCTTTTGACCATCAATACCTTGACTGGCCATTTTTCTTTCGTCCTCATGGGCCATTGATATACCCATATTGACTTTGCATTCTCTTTCACCCATAGTGCAAGTTCATCCATCCTCGCTCTGATCTCGGCGAGTTCTTTATCCCTTGTAGTGATCTTGTGCTACTGATGGATCCTCTTTCCACCATGTACATGACCTTCAGTAGTCATATTCGCCTTTTATCTGCCATCCTGGAAAACTTGTTGCTGTCACTCTGCAACTTTGAGTGGTTCTAGCATCTCCCACAGTCCCCCTAACTATCTTCTTGATTATTGCCTACCTGCAAACAATCATCACAAAGTTTCCAGCACTCTACTTTTCCTCTTTGCCTGACTCTACAAGATTCGTCTGATACCACAAATAATGTGCATCAGAGTATTCTCCTTTTTCTTCCCTTTCTGTCTAAAATATACAGACAAAGATCAAGCTCTGATACTGCCTGATACAGACATGCTCGACCCTCGAGATGAGATCTGCTCACTGGATCGTTCTTTAATGCCTTCAAGCCGAATCGACTCTTTTGATTCCCTACTAGAATCTCAAATATTCGATCCACGGGTCCTTTAACTTCCGCCATGGCCTCTGTACAGGTCCGTGACTTTTCTATCCCGAGTGTAATTTCGGGTTTTGGGATTCTCTGAGTTTTGGTGTCGAGAGCCTTTGCCTCCTTGAACCCCTGACCTCCAAAATGCCAATCTTCCGAAACAACCTTTCCCACGACAATTAGCCCCTGACTAACCCTTGGTCCATGTGACCACTTTCCTCGTGACCATCGCCTACTTTGGCGTTTTCAATACCAAGAACCCTGACCCTTGGTCTTCAGGATTTCTGAAATCCCAAATCCTAGTATGTCGAAACCTTAATTCCCGGCTTTCTCCTTTCAAAGGAATGTTTCCCACTCTTTGTGTTTCACTATTTCAGGCTTTCCCGATGCATGGTTGTCCTGGTCCTTTCTCCTTTGAATTCATGGTATCCGGAATGCTGAAACACCAAATCCAAGGGAGAGATCAATGACTATGATCCTCCGACATCCAATGGCTCATGTTGTTTCATGACTTTGTGGGTCAAGAACCCCAAATTCTTTCCCTTCACACCCCCGGTATCTGGAGTGCCGAAACCCCCAATCTTCACCACATGTCCTCCATAATTGGATGGCCCAAATTGCTTCGAGAATTCGTAACTCATGACCTTCAGTCTTTGGTCTCTCGTCCTTAGAACCTCCAAAGTTTCAAACTCTGAAATCCCAATGCCACTGCCTGTTTCAGGATTTTCCCAGGTTCTCTCTTCTGCTTACAAGGGTTTAAACCTCGAACTTCTTTCCACAGATTCGATGGCTATAGGTTATCTGCGTTAGATCTGATGGCCTAGATCTATTCTTCCTTTTCTCTTCTCCTGCTACTACCTGGACACAAATTCAATGGTCCAGATCTTCTCGACTGATCCGATTGCAATTGTGATCCCTCTTGAGAATGCACTTCTTTCCAAACTTGGAAGATTTCTGAAGCTCCTAAAGACCTCAGTCTTTATCTCTTCTATGGCTATGTGCACAAAGGAAATTTTCCTCCTGAGCTTCCTCCTCCGAAACCTTGAAATATTTATTTTACCTCTGCACTCCTTGTAGGATCTCTGCACGTGACAGTGTTGTTTCTTCTGAGCTTCGGGACTTAGAATAAGTCCTCCAATTTTCTCCTGCTCCTGCGCTTCAGAATTGAAACAAAGTCTGCTCTCTACACAATCATTGAGCTTGATAATCCCAAATGGATATCAATCAACACTTCTCCTGAGTGTTGGCTTGGTGCACTCCTTGCACAGGTCTTTGTATTCTGTTCTTTTCTCTCCTTGAAGGATGGAAATTCCCTCTGGAAACTTCCTACTCAAGCACTCCTTGTTGATCCTGTAGGGTGTTCAACAACCCTGTGATTTCTCTCCCCTTCTCCTTCAGATGGGGAATCTAATGCCCTCCTGGCAGGCTATTTCTCAAGCAACTCTTTGTTAAGTCTACAGGGTATTCAACAACCCTATGAGGATCCTTTCCTAGACTCTTCTCTGTTCCAGAACTCAAAAGAGGTGTTGGCCTGGTGCACTCCTTGCACAGGTCTTTGTCCAAATTCCTTATAATTTGAAGTGCATCTATGCACTGGCTATCAGAACCTGCAGTGTTTTTCCACGCCCTCTTGGCATGAAGCCTCAAAGATCCCCAAACCTGAAATCAAACAAATCCCCATATAGCAGAACCTATCTGTCCCTGCAAATGCATTCCTAACATACATCTACAACAATCATTTAATACACATAGACATTCACACAACACATAAGAAGAATCATTACAAGAAAAATGCCTATTTGTATTAATATAAAAATGCTTGTTTACAAAGGTGTTCTGAGCTCAGAATTTGACAGAGTCTTGGCTACTTCTCTCTATGCTTATTCTCGAATTACACTAAACAAGATACAAAGATATTTTACACGAGGGGGATCTTTGAGCACTTCCTTCCATCCTCACCTACCCTATTCAATCTACATTAAATCACATTGAATGCGCTGTCTAGTCCAGATCGGAGCTAGATTGCATCCTTATAACCATTAAAGGCTTCCTATTAACTACATCCTGTGTATAAGCATGACTCTATGGCTCTAAAAGCCTTACATAATTTATTGCCTTCACATTCAAATTCAAAATGTGAAAGGGCTGCACCTTTCTCCCATTGAATGTGTGCATTGATTTGGCTGGATGGATAACATGTTGGCTTGGGAGCGATGCTCCTGCATCAAATGTTCTAGCATAGATAACAAATATCCATGTGTATCATTTATTTATTTCCTCTTCATACGTTGTATGGGAATTATTGTGCAGACTATCAATTGTTTTAAAATAAGTCTATATATATTGATGCACACAGAGATCAAGTTCAAGGTTATGTTTTGGGGTTGGCTGTTGTTGTCAATCCATGATTGTTGTTCATGTTTCATTTGTTTTAAAAAGGGAAGAGATCAACATTAGAACATGCAATGATATTGAATTGGAAATGTTTACATATGTTATAATACACAGACTGTGTAAATTGAATATTTTTGGGAAATTAAATTGTTATTGAGACAACAAGCAATTTGATGCAATTGAGAAACATTGAATGTTTTGGTCTTGAAAGTGGAAGCTTTTTGGATTAAAATTTAAACAGATTTATGATATTTGATTGAGTTAATTTATTTTATGAACATTATCCATCTATTTCCCTCTTAGTTTCTCACTTTTTTTCTCATTATAAATCCCCTCACGATCCCAAATTCATTTTTCACACCCTGATCACTAAAATTAAATTAAAACTTTGTATGACAGCGATAAAAAATTAACACAAATATAGATGGAAGTTGATATGTTTTGGTTGTGTTGAACATTCAATCGTTTAATGAATTGTTAAGCAGTAATCGTGTTCTGACTCCCGATCATGATATCACGTTTTCTCTTAATACAATCCCCTTGGATATCATTGAACCCTATTTCACCCCCTACTCATTTGACAATTATTAGATAAATTTTATGGATTGGATTGGATGGGTATGATGTGATTGTTGAGCCAAACTTTGTTTCATATTAAGAGAATGTCATGTATGGTCTATTTAAGAGCTAGTTGCTAATAATTTCTACATACAAGATGAGCTTCTTCAACAGAGGAATTCATGGTCGAAATAATAGGGGCAGATGAAATTGGAACAGAGGGCCTAGAAGGCCCAGATTCTCAATACATTTCGATGCATATACTAAAGAGTTAAACCAACTCTTTCAAGATAGAATTTTCAATTGTATTGGACAAGGGGCAGTCCAACCTAGATCGGAGAAGCCTCTCTTCCAGCCCTAGCATGTTCTTGGTATCCCTGTTCCCCCTCATGTTTCATTGCAACTTGAAGTTCTTGAGAACGACGGATGGTAGGAGATTGTTCACCCAGTAGTATCCCACCATCGTGGCTGGCCAAATTTGTCTTTACCTCTTCCTTCTCCACCTGTTAACCCAAATGTTCATATTTTCCCTACACACTCACCTCTACGGACCTCCCACGCAAGAAAAATACTCAAAACTGAAGCCCACCATATGCATGACAAAGGAAAAGTTGTTTCCACCCCCTCCTATCCTTCAAGTGACTCATCCAAGTCAGTATCATCCCGTATGGACTTGATAAATGATTGTTCCCATGTCATTAGTGAGATCAAGCCTCAAGGTTCTACACAAACTAAGGCTAATTCAAGGAAATCAAAAGGGGATAGAAGCAACAAAGGAAAAAATGCCTCTCAAAGTGGAAAATATAGTTTTTTATTATGTTTTCTTATTGATTTATAGAGGATGGTGGACTGCGGAAAGTTTTGAATGACAAATTATTTTTGGATATTGTGGATATTTACATGTTTTGATATAATTGGAAATATATTTGATATTTAAATTTCAAATTATGGAAATGATTATGGGAGCCACAAGGAGGGATTTGTTTGATTGATTGTCTAGTTATGTTATTTTTGTTAATAAATTAAAGGGAGTCACAAGGGGTCCCACCCACTAGTTATTATTTAATAAAAGACCCTTATTGTTATTATTATTATTAATTCTTCCTCTAAACTAAAAGTTAGTTGAGTTTTAGTTAACTTAAATAAATGAGGTAGTTGAACTACTTCAACTAGTTTGGAATGCATAAAAGCCAAATGAGAAGGAATAACAAGAGGAGAATAGAAGGAGAAAACATACTAAGGTTTTCTCTTGAGTTTCATTGAGATAATACAATTTTTATTCATTCTTCAATTCATTAAAAACCTAAGTCTCTTTTATGACAGTAGGTTCCTATTGTAGACAACAAGGTTCAAGGATGAACACTATCATTCATATGCTTGTTTCAGAGGTGTTGATCTATCTTTGATATTCTCTGTAGACTTGTATGTTTATGAATTGAGTTTCATGATTGATAAAGGATATTGCGTAGAGTCAAGTGAGAAACAATGTTTGGCAAGCTGATTCAGATTTTAAAGTTCAATTTTTACTTCTTGTCAGAGTCCTTTTGTATGGTTTTCGTTGGGGATATCTAAGTTTGAATTTGGTCCATACCCCCCATAGGGTTTTGGAAAGAGAAATAGACTTTTGATCTTTTGGAATTAAATACAATGATTTCTATTCTGTCTCATTTGTGTTAAATTTGTTACTTGGTATTTTTGCTTTTGATCTCCACCTTTACTTTTTGCAATCTATTAAGAGAATAATATAAAAATGTTATATTTTGCAACAATCTTTTATTTAAAAAAAAAAACAGCCTAAGCCCTTGTAATTAATACTTGGGGATTGGGAAACACTTTTTGAGGCTACAAACATAGGGTAATATTCTCGTCTATCTTGCCTTAGCCAATCAAGATTCGAAAATGCTTGAGTAAGATAAATTCATACATTTTCCTCAACATTTATTTGGCGACCATATTGGGGAGATCTTCCATATCTCTCTAGTTGATTTTATGCTTGATTATCATTGAATATATTTATATTTCTGATATTGATTCTTTGATTGTTTCTTTTCTTCATGACTGTACCTATTGCAAGGCAGTCCAATATGATCTTGGTCTTAAAGATCAGACCAACATTGCTTTAAACTTGTTTAATACTATCTTAGAGACCTCTAAAACACAGGTTGATATTGAATGCTCATGGGAAGAAATTGAATAAGACATAAGTGTCCAAGAATGTTGGGAAGCTAGGAAAAGACAACCTAGGAATCAGCCATAGATTTCTTTTTCCTATAGTTTTGATATTCATTTCATGTTCTTATATCCTTGCATCTCTAGGAGAAGAAGAGGCTTATCACTTGAAATTAATCCTATTTCTAAAATATGAAGAATAAATTTTGTTTTGTCAGCCTATCAAAGTGCTCTATTATCTGATTCATCTAGTTCATCTTTCTCTTTGTTACCTATCATTCACAAGATGGAATCTAGTGGTGTCTCTGGTGGCACTAGAGGTGCTTCTTCATCTCAACCTTCAACCTTTTCAGTTATTGGTATCTTATATAGTCACCAAGTCCCTATCCAATCTACTAAAAACCATGCCAAAGTCATTAAAAAGTATGGGCTCTTTCAGTTTGAAGAAGATGCTACAACTACTCTGCGGCATGTTTCCTCCCCTCTTAACCTATCACCTTCTAATTGTCCACTTCCTAAATTCAAAGAGAATCTCCCTAGGTTTCCATGGAAAAACACAGTCACTACGAATGAACACTTGGTGGCATTCTCTAATGTTTGTCACAACATAGGAGCAAATGACAATGACACTTGTATGTGCTTATTTGTTAAATCCCTTGAAGGGAAGGTTGCGACTGATTTCTTTGACCTTCCTACCAATATTATTTCTACTTGGGAGGATTTAGTGTAATTTTTCAAGTAAACCTATGGGTAGTCTAAGAGCCCAGCTGAGCAGTTGCAGGAATACAATAACATTTCTTATAAGGAGGGTGAAACTATCAAGTCTTTCAACTTATGTTTCACCAAATTATATAAACAAATTCTTGAACTCATTTTCCCTTAGAACCAAGACTCTTTTATGAATTACTATAATTATTTACCTTCCCCCTATCATCATAGGATTGAGCAAAAGGCCATTGATAACCTTGGTTCCTCTCTACATACTTGTTTAGAGTATGAAGCACAACTTGAAAGAATAGGTCCTCCCCAGGGAGACTCAGTTAAACAGACAGACATGTCTACCCTCTTACACCTTGTACAAGACATGAATAATCGAATGATATCATATGAGAGGAAAGGAAATGTCCCTTCACTTACCCCTGGGGCTTCATCTTCTTCTCCATCACCCTTTAGAAATCCTAATGAAAACAATTTTCATCCTAAAGAAATCATGCCTCGAATCTGGTGTAAATTTTGTGAGGAACACCACAAGGAAAGTACTTGTGAGGTAAATAAGAGTGCTAGAGATACAATATTTGGTAAAATACGTAAAAATACTATTTTTTTACTAGACTTTGTAGATCTAGAGGATGTCATGATCATTAATACTAGGAGTAAATCCTATGCTCCAAAAGGTAAATATGATCCTCTTCACACTTATTCTAGCCCAAGATCATCTTCACCAGCTTCTACTATTTAGGTTCGTAAGGCTCTTGATAGTCAAGGAACTATCTCCCCTCTTCCCTCTTCCAAATACAACATTCTAAATCAATTGGCTAATATTAAAGTTGATGCTACCCTCCTGGACATGGTTTCCGTCCCTAAGAAACAAAAGCATCTGGAATTTTTTATGGAAGCAAAATATTCCATTGTAGCCAACCTCTCTGAAGAGCTAGATGAAGAGGATTCATCTGTAAATAAAGTAGGTGTACATAAATTTAGACACCTTGTAAAAAAATCCTATTTTTTATTTCTGTAAAGATTATGGACAAAATAGCCCATTGTTATCTCATTGACAGCGGTTCGAGCCCAAGTGTAATGTCGAATATTATTATGGAAGAGCTAGGCTTGTATTTTACAAATGAAAACGCCAGAAGCATGTTCTCTTATAATAGTTTACAACAAACGAACATATGTGAAATCAAGGACGTGGCCTTGGTTTTGTGCGTGCATCCTGAAATAAGGACAACCCTTAATATTCAAGTAATCGATATGTCAATGAGTAATTACTCAATCATCTTAGGAAGAGATTGGAAAGCTTTGACAGGTGGATAGCTCTCACTCGACGTGACACACTTATCCGTTCCTCGGAATGGTAAAAACATCATAGTACTAAGGGAGGGGAGAATTTCACCTTACATAGAAACTATCCCATAGCCTAACATAAATTATATCGAGGAAGACCTAGGAGTGTATTCCATCTTTGCAGATGAAGAAAACACTATATTGGAACAAATCAACTTAGAGAATGGGATGTGGCATATGCACTTTGATGGTTCATGCTTAAATGAAGGAAACATAGATGGTATTATCTTATACTCTCCTGTGGGTAAAATTCATAACTTTTCCTATAGGATAGAGTTTGCTTGCACAAACAATGTCACTGAATTTGAAGTATTATTGCTAGGTATTGAAAATTCCTATAATTTAGGTTGTGGTCACCTTACAATTTTGGGGGATTCCAAACTTGTTGTAAATCTCATACATAAGATATATTCTCCTAGCAATAAGTTAATGAAGCGTTACACCAAAAATGTTTAGGAACTTATCTCGAACTTGTTATCTTTCAACATCACTCATGTTAAAAGGGATTTGAACTCAATGGCTGATAGATTAGTTGTTTTTGCATCCTCTCATACTTGACAAATTATGCCAAAAATACCTGATTGCACCTTTCAATCGTTATATCATCTGCATATCCCTGACAATGTAGAGTCATGGCAGGTATTCCCTAATGATGAGAGCATCTGTGCTTTCATCCAAAATGAACCTTATAAGCCTAAGGAAATTATATCAATGGAAGATAACAAAATTCATAAGGGCTTGACTCCTCTAGAAATTTCATTTTCATCGAGTGATGTAGGAAACAAAGAAAAACATAAAGAGGAGGAGTCGAAAAGAAAAGTGGGTGAAACCATTTTCTTGAACATTGGAACACTTGATTTTCCAAAGAATGTTAAAATAGGTGCTCAATGTTCTTATGAAAAAAAATTGAAGTTCACCGAGTTGCTTAGTGAATTTCAAGATGTTTTTTCTTGGTCTTACGAGGATCTTCGTGGTTTTGATCCTTCTCTTATAAAACATGCCATTCCTATCAAGGAGGGCATAAAATCAGTTAGGAAAAGACAAAGGCCCATTAACCCTATACTGGAAGCAACTATTCGAAAGGAGTTGGAAACAATCTTGAAGGTTGGGACAATTTTCCCTGTTAAGTATTCTGAGTGGGTTTCTAATTTGGCTCCCCTTTCAGAAAACTACTAGTCAAATCAGATTATGCGTGAATTTTTCATGCATTGAATAGGGCTAGTATAAAAAAACATTTTTCTCTCCCTAATATGGAAATGATTTTGCAGCAAGTTGCAGGGTCATAGATGATGTCCTTGACGATTTTTCTAGTTACAATCAAATCAAGGTAAAAAGGACAGATAAGTATAAAACCACTTTTATTACTCATTGGGGAACTTTTTCTTATGAACGTATGCCTTTTGTCTTATATAATGCAGGTGCCACTTTCCAAAGAGATATGCAAATATCTTTTGATGATTTGATCGGAAAAATTATTCAGATTTATCTTGATGACTTAACTGTGTATTCAAAAAATCGATCATATCATTTTGGTCATCTTAAAAGGGTTCTCATGAGATGCAGGAAATTTGGAATTTTTCTAAATCCTTCTAAGTATATTTTCGGCGTTACCAAGGACAAGCTCCTTGGACACATTGTCTTCGATTTAGGGATAAGCATATATCCTGAAAGGATTAATGTTATCCTAAATCTTCCTGCTCTTAATTCCAAGAAAGAGGTTTAAGCCTTTATGGGGGTTATTAACTTTGTCCATAGGTTTGTTCCTAATTTTGTTGTAATGGTAAAGCCAATTCATAATAGTCTTAAGAAATAGCACTCCTATTCTTGTACAAATGATGTCGAAAATGATTTTGTAGGGATCAAGAAAGAAATTAGTTTCACACTGGTTTTGGTGAAGCCAGATTTTGAGAAAGCATTTATGATATATACTAATGCCACAAAGGAAGTAGTTTATGCTATCCTCATGCAATGTGATGACCAAGTAAATGAAAAACCAGTGGATTACATGAGTCAAATCTTGTGAGATGATGAGTTTAAATATTCTTTTATTGAAAAGCAT
>JZKD02S1680829.1:50788-105385 GCA_000966675.3 Picea glauca
ATATTTTAAATACAATTTATAATTACAGAAAATATTTATAATAAAAACCAAATAAAATTTAACTAAAATTCAAAACACAAATTAAATAAAAAAGATTAATTAGAATTTTAAAAAATTAAAAACAAAATTAAACTAATTATCAACTAAACAATTAAAAATTTGTATTAAAAAGTTAAAATAAATAAATAATTATAAAACTTAAAATAAATTTAAAAAAAATGTTGGATTATGTAAAACCTGGCCAAGTCCGCGGGGGCTGAGGTGATTCCCAACATCGCCCCTACACCTATTGGCCGGAAGATAGTCGAAATTTAATGTGTTTAAAAAAAAAATTCAAGTTTTTTTATAAAAATGTTTTATTTATTTTATAATTTAAATTTTTTTTATAATTTTTATATAATTTTTTAATTTAAAAAAATGTTTTAATTTTGTAATTTAAGTTTTTTTAGATTAAAGTTTTTGGAAAAAAAAATTTTACAATTTTTTTTTGGTTTTCCTTTTCTGTTTATAAATATATATTTTTAATTTTTAATTTTTATTTTAGTTTTTAAAGTTTTGCTTTATTTTCTTTTTTATATAATTTCAATTCTTTTTTTATTTTTATGTGTTTTATGTTTTTATTTTTTTTTAAAACAAAATTAGGAAGTTTTTTTTGGTCTAATTTATATATTTTTTTAATGCAAATTAAAAAAAAGATAAAAAAATCTAAGGAATGATTTATGAGCTGATTTTTATTTGTTTATCAATGATGGTATCAGTTGTTGAGGGCACAATTTCAATTAAGTTATAATTTCAACTAAAAAAAAACTAGTTCTACTGGTAGCAACACTTTTTTGTTTGAGTGTAATTTTAAAGTTTTTGTCGATAATGACATCACAATGACATCATTTGTCAATGCGATGAGTTTGGATTTTGACCACCGTAAAAAAAATGATGCTATCGATAGCACCACTTTTCAAAACATGGTAAAAAATGTGACCCTTGAAAAAATGAGAACTCTAGAGAGTTCTCATTAAGTTGGTAACTATGCTATAACCCTTCATGGTAGGCAATTCCATCCAAGCTACCATAAGATATTCCAAAGTTTGATGGAAACATGGGAGAGGACCCCTCCACACACATCATGACATACCACTTATGGTGCTAATTCAACTCGTTGATGGATGATAATGTGAGGCTATGTATTTTCTAGAGATCCCTGACCAGAGCTACTGCAAAATGGTACATTGAATTAAAAGGAAGTTCCTTTAAAATATTCAATGACCTAGAAATGGAATTCTTAATGCATTACCAATTTCCCATATGGTCTAAGATAGGAACTGAGCTCTTGACTTCACCGTGTCAAGATAATGTCACTCACATTTCCGATCATGTACATCAGCGAAGACAAATACGTAGGATGATTAAGACCTAGATCCCAAACAAAATCCTAATGGAGTGGTTCACAAAGTCCCTCCTACCACCCATTTCCCAAGATGTAGCTATGGTTGGGGGGGGGCACCGAGGAGCAGGCCATTCTACATTCCCAACACTTATATTTTATTTATTTGCAGTCAGGTATACATTATGACATTATCTCAAATGTTCCTATGCCATCAACGAATCCAAGGAATCCAACCCTAGGAACCCATGTCAATTATGTGGTTGGTTTTGTATCACATGCCTTTGTAACCCAGTTAGTTGATCAGATGAATCAGATGTCTATTAAGTCATCTTATGGTACTAGTTCTCAAACTATTGCAGTCCCTACTCAGACCTTCGAGGTTAATTTGGTGCATTCAATGCAATCGAATAATCCTCAACACCCTGGAGGAAAGAAGAAAAGAAACAAGAAAAATAATTCCAATTATGAGAAAGGGATTTCTCCCACAAAAAACACCTAGGAGGGGGGTACTAAAGAATAAAATAAGAGTCAGCTTCCAGACACAATTTGTGAGGAGGACCACCCTACTCATTAGTGTCCTCGAAGGAATGAGATTGATCTCTACTTAGCAAAGAAAAAGGCCTCCCAACAACATATTGTCTTGACTCATCCTTTCCCTCCTCAACCTCAACACATGGTTGCAAAAAATATTTCCCCTCCACATGGGGGCATGGAAGGTAACCCTCATCATGAGGGGTCTTCCTTGAAAGCTGTTATTTTTGTGTGTGACCAAATAATTAATTTGCAGACTCGGGACAAAAACTATGACATTTCCAATCCTTCCCATGTTGTGCCAGAAGCAACATCTTCTTTCCATCTTGGTGGCCCTATTCATATTGAGAAACCATCTTTTGACGCGCTGCTTCACCCCCCTAAGGGAATTCTTCAATGCATGACACATAATCCAAACACATGTGACACCTACAACTATATTATTGTGGAAGACTTTGCCCAAGCACCGTGTGCCATTTCTTCCCTCAAAGTTCTCAAAATCTTCCCAATGCAGCGAAAATCCTTGTTGTCAACCATAGGTGGGGTTGATCCCTCGGATTTGAGTTCAATAACCTTTGATTCTACTAAGGTTTCTCATAGACTATCCCATTATTTCGCCTTCCATATCATAGTGCGATCGATGAAGAAAAACATATACCAAATGGTGGTGGATGAAGGAGCCTTGAATTACATAATGCATATTTCTTGTTGGAAGGCCCTCAACTCTGCTAAGCTTGACACATCTACAACATTAATAAAATAGTTTTATGGACACATATTCCAACCTCATGGAATCATCATTTCCTTACCCATCGATTTAGGTGGTAATACTGTCTTTGTTTCCATAGAGGTCGTTGAAGCACCTCTTTAGTACAATATATTACTCGAGCATACTTGGTTCTACGATATGACCATAGTTGTCTCATCATTCTTTAGGTTCTTACGCTTCCCTCATCAAGGGAAAATAGTGACAATTGATCAACTTGTGTTCTGAACCCTAGACCTTAGATCCAATGCGGGGTCAAATGTACCCTTTTTTCGGTGATTCTCAATAGTATTTCGGGAAAGTTGGTGCAAGGATATTAAAATATGATTTACTTATCGGAATTTTTCCCTTTCCCCCACCATCTCCTACTACACATATCACTCCTATCAACATGATTTCTACATTTACCAGTGGATCCCTTGGGTCTGGTGATACTTGGGTGGTACCTCATCCCATGGATGTTGAATCATATGGAGAATCCATGCCACTCACCATAGTCAAGATTGTCAATCCAGAAATCCCATCAGCATCAATTGATACTATTCAACACCTCCATCTTCATATGGAGTATGATCAACCTACTCTGCTTGTATGGGTTGTTGACTCTCCAAGTTCACATGACATCCTAGATTTTGAGTTTCCTTCAGAAGAGGCCATCTTGGAAGTCATGGATTTCATAAAAAATCCAAAGGATGAGATGACACATTCATCATCTTCTCCTGATACAAAAATGATGAGATTTAACATTATGAGTCTCAATATGAGATTAGAGGAATTTGTCGAGGCACCCATTGAAACCCCTAGTCTTCACCCTTTTCCACCTTGGGTTTCTTTTTCATAACTTTCCCTTGAATTTTCTTCTTCCCATTACGTCGAAGATTCACGTTTTGTACTTCCTTCATGTCCTTATGGGTCCTGACAAGGATCTATTGTATCTCGCAAAACTTCTCACAATGAGTGTCTTCAACTGCAAAAATTCATTCCTATGTGGTATGTCACTAACATGGTGAGCTATATGATGCCAACATTGGCTCATGCATTCATCTATTATGAAAAATATCGTTGGGTGGATCCTAGCCATGGGCTCTAATTCATATGAATCGTTAGAATGCATAGTACCTTGTACATAGGTGTGTGGTGTGAGTGTTTTTTGTTTTGCATATATAAAAAAAACCAAAAATATTTTTAGATTTCACTATGCATTTTGACCCTAGAATCTAGTTTATATATGTTGACAGGATTATGGGGAATTTTTTACAAAGATGGCGAATTCCACTGAATATGAGGGACTTGTTTTCCAAACTGGAATATAGGGATAGGTTTTTTCTGCGTTCATTGTCTTGCATTATTAATATTCCATTTTTCCATCATTGTGCCTTAGGTTTGATCATGTTAGGTTGTGACATTAGCCACTCCCTTTTTCACATTGTAACCTTTTCGATAGTTCCTACCCTTTATGGGCACCCTAGTTAGCACTAGTATTTCCATTCAGTGGCCATGTTTCATTTTCCCATAGGCCTAGGAGCCCTCCTTTAGCCCCACCATGACTTGATGATTGAACCTCATTCTTCTCTCTTCATCTATATTCTAGCCACATCCCTTGGGGGTTCCCAATTTTTTTTTATTGTTGCTTAACGATCACCTATGAATTTTCTACTTGTGTCTTGATTAACACCACTGTACTATTGTTTTCCCATATATTTCTTACCATTATTTCAATATCCCTTAACCATCAGCCTCTTGCATTATTTGGCCTCTGTTTTGCATCCATCTACCCATGGAGAGAACAATTGCTAAGAGTGGATCTCACTTTCTTGTACCATTTGCATTTATCTTTCTTAATTTGGTTCCATGCACTTGGAACATAGGAGCATGTTGTTAAGACACTTGTTCTCTCTAGTCGAGTAGATTTTTATCTCTTTTTAGGACTTGTAAAAGGACACAAAAAATGTACATACCGAGCATACTTACGTCATTTTTTGTTCTCGTTAAACCATGGAAGATACCAAGCATAATTGCATCATTATTTCATTCTCGTTAAACCATGAAGAAGAATGAGCATACTTTTATTCCTCTTTCACGCTCGTTAAACCATGAAAGAGGCCAAAAATACAAAACAAAATAAAAAAAGAGTGGGGTATTTTCACCATTGGTCTATTCTCACAATGGTGGTGACAGTCAAGTCACCCTTGAACATGGCACCTATTTGAGTCCTCATCATACAATTGGGTTTTATCTTGCCTAGGGGTCATCCTGATAATATGAGTCGTAGATACTTCTATGGCTGGTTACTCTTCCAGTCATCATGGAGAGTGCTTCAATGCCTCCTATGGTGTTGCAATATATTCATCCAAATATTGTATCGTGTTTCCAAGTCACCATTGTTTCGTGCTATATGTTCAATGGAAATTTAAGCATGATTCAACCATCTTCTATTTTTTTGAATTTTTGAGTCGGCCATCCCTATGTCAATTTTACTTTGTGATACTCTCTCTTCACATCTTCACTCGATGTATGTTTCATTTTGATTGATTGGGGATACATTAAGGCCCTCCTTTGATGGATCTCTTCCAATCGAATTCAACACATTATATAGGATATGGATCTAGAAATGAGCTAGTACCTTGGTGCTTGCATTCCTCAATGGCAGACCTCCTTGTGATCGACAATAGCTTTACATGATTGACTCTTGATCAATTAATTCTATGATTGTTCCACATCAGATCATATGTTCACACTTACTAGATTGTATTAGGTACATTGGGGTCCATCTTCATCATTGATGGGTCCCCTTGTTTTTTATAACGGTATACATCAATGACTGGTGATCGAATGATTTCTACCATGATCAACATCAGCTCATCTATTCACATGTTGCAGATATGTACCATCGAGGTTTGGGATGAAGACCTTGGGTTGGAGCCATATCATTCCTTTACAACATCCCCTCCCAAGTTGCGATGGAGTATATCACTTGTTTATCAGTAATTTGAAGACTTTGAGGGCACTCTCCTTAGTGATCATCATCTTCTTGATGCATGTATGTTGTGTCATAGATCCACATTGTATTTGTTGGTGGCTATGATTATGTTCATGATGTAGATCCACATTGTATTGTCTCGTGGCGATGGTCTTATTGATGGCATGGATCCACCATGTATTCTTCCATGGCCATGGTCTAGTATTTTATATCATGGATCCACAGTGTATTGTTTGGCAGCCATGCTTATTCAAAGTCTGAGTATATCTACCTAGGCAATGGTCTATATATTCTCTCATCCTTGGTGTTTGATTGCATAACATATTTGACTTCCGAACCTCATTTTCTCTCTCCTCACGCTACCTCACATGGGCACTAGTACATTGTAATGTGTTTCCGTCATCCATTCCTTTCCTAAGCTCACACATTAGGGGTAATTTTTTATAGCCTTAATTTCCACCCTATAGGCCAGAAGGCAATTCACAAGAAGATGAAATAAAAAATTCATGCCTTGCTTGAGATTTGATCCCTTTTTGGAGGTCATCACAGATCTACTAGGGTACAACATGCGATGATCATTGCACATCAACTATAGTGCAACAAGCGATGATTTTTAAACCTTCCATCTTCATGGAGTTACGAAGTGATAGGTGAGGGATGAGTTGTATCTTCATGGCATGAGCCTTGGAACTCGTAACATTCGATTCTCTAGTGGTCTCTAGAATATATAGAATCTCTCGCAAGTCACTTACAAGGATCTACATAACAAAGGAAAGTCCCGAGGAAGGGAGGAGGAATCTAAAGTATTGTTATCTGTCCATTTTCAGAGGAGCTCTTCCTATTTATCACAGCCAAAACTAAGAGTGTCTATCCTGATCAAGAAGTCAAGGAGGAGGAGCAAGGAGCAAGGAGTCAAGGGATATTTTCATCTACATCCAAAGGTATGAGAATTTGATGTGATTTCCTTATGATAATATAACAGATCATTGGTTTTCCCCTAATATGTTTGTATCTCACTTGCAAATGTTTGGATCTGGTTCATTTCATCATAGATCATATTAGAGACAAGTAGATCTAGGATTCTAACACCAAGTAGAGAGGTAGAAGAGCATTGTTTGTATTTGGTGTGAAGGAAGCCGATTGTGGAGACGAGAACTAGAAATTCATATCTACATCAACCATGATATATGAAGAACAATCTATAGATTAAGGTATGTTATATCTACCACTCCTTAGGTTGATTGTGAATCCACTTTCTTGACTCTAGTAAACCATAGAAGTCTACCCTTTTCTATCTAGGATCAATAAGCTGATCCTAGGGAGATCTTGTTGTCTATTTAGAGAGATCCCTGTGAGATTTTGTCCCATAACATTAACTTGATACCCTATCCATTGTCTATGATAACTTTGTTTTATCAAAATTTTTGATGTATATGTTCGTTTTTAAAGAGAAATGAGTTGTTGAAGTATCAGTAGCTTGCCTCTAGTTATCAGTTCTAATTTGATTCGTAGGTTTTGGTTCATGACTGTTGGGTTAAATATCTCATTCACTTATTGTTCTGACCCAAGTTTGGATCTAAACATGTTTCCAACAAAACCCTCTAAAACTATCAACCCTCCTGGTAAACCAGAAGGAAATACAACGCACAGAGTGCACTGCACATTCTTACCCAAGATAGCTTTATGGGTGACTTCAATTCTCAAGTGCTTGCATTCTAGGAATGAGTGGGGATATAGGAATCTATTTTATCTTCTTCATGCATTCATCATGTTACTCATTCAAATCTTTCCTAGGATTCATTCATCTTTTAGGCCAATGCATGCATTCTAATATATCTAGCTTAACCATGCATTCACAAGATAACCATTAACAGAAAGTAAACATGCAAGAAAAATTATAGGTAACACATGTTTTACCGTGGTTCACCCCCTCTGGGGCTATGTCCACAAAGATTTGGCTCTCTGATATTTTATTTAGTTTTCATAAAAATATGGCACTGCGTGCATTACATCTTCCATCACACAATCTTGAAGAGGTTCAAGAACCTCTGTGAGGCAGACTAGATCATACCAGGATCCTCATCCTGTGACCTAACCCTCAAAATCTAGCTGCTTGACTCTTTTATAGCTCAACAACCTTTGTTTTCACAATTACCAAAACCCCTACCTAGACCTCCTAGGTTCTTATTTATACTATCTTATAAGCTTATAGTCGTTACAATATTTGTCACAAACCCTAACCCTAACATAGTTAGGTTGGCCTGCCTACGTGCCATGTAGTTTTCCTTCTTTGCATGTTTCTTTTCCTTCCTTTTCTGCATGTTGCTTTCTTTCCATCAATTGTGTGTGTTCCAAAATTAGGTATTTTTTCCAAAATTAGGTCTTTCCCAAAATAGAACTTTCCTCCAACAATATGCATGCCCCCAAAATAACCTTCCTTCTCAAAATAGGCATGCGGCCAACAGGCCCCCAACACTGACATGTGGCTTGTCCCAAGACACTTAGGTAGTGCGTGCTCCCTGGGCTTCCCTGTCAAAACTAAGGAACTTTTTTGCTAGTTCCTTTCCTTTTTCTCTCATCTGTGAAGCTTTTCTTATTAGTGCCTATACTGTCTACGTTGTTATCTCCTCCTGCATTAATGTTGTGTTCTCTACTTGTGCATGTGATCTACTTTTATTCTCTTCCTCCAACTGCGCAATAATCTATGTTGCTTGTTCTTGGAGGGGTTCCAATTCAACTTGTCTTTCTTGCATCTATGTCTGTGCTGCTTTCAACTATGTCTGCATATTCTTCATGTTTTGAGTGCCCTTCAAGTGCTCTGTGATGCTCATTTTTTTCTTCCTTTGTTTGAGATCTTGTATGGCAATGTTGATTGTCTCCTCTTCTTGGTCCCGTTGTTGTACCTTCTCGCCTTCTTCCAGGGTTTTCCATAGTTGTGTGGCTCTGTCGAACAATTCTTCTTCTTCCCTTGCTTGTTTCTCCATCTCAGTTATTTGGAGTGAAAATTATTGTTTTCTCTATTCTCGAACCTCAGGAGGAGTTGTAGGTTTGAGCCTTTCCTTGAGCTCCTCAATATCTTACTTGTATTAGTCAATTGTCTATGAGATCAGGTTGATATTATTCTCTGTGCTTTTATCTTCTGCTTGCATGCTATCTGGGATGCGAGCATAAATTGTTGTTAATCCATGTTCTAATTTATCTGTGCATTTTTTCTCCTCCTCCTTCTCCGCATTTAGTTGGTCAAATGTGATTTGAATCATTTCCACGACTCCTCTACCCACATCCAATTTTGTTTCATCTGCGTGAGCTCTGGACTATACTTCTTACATGACATTGACCTAGAGTCCATATAGTTCCTTAGTGGGTATTTGTACCATGACCATTTCCATTTGTTCCACCTCCTCTAGGGGTTTCTGCACAATCTCTTGATCAAATCTGATCATTTGATGCATTACCGTAAATTTATCCCTAGTATAGACTACCAACTGCACTATCTTCTCTCCTTCTTTATGTGTAGGAAGTCATTATGTATTTTCTTGTTTCTGCGCAGTGGCCTATGTTCCTTCCTAACCCCATAATTGTTAGATATTCTCATGGATTCTATGAGATTTTCCATGATATCTTCACATTGCGCCTCTGCAATTCAGACCACTTATTCACTCCTATCTTGGACATTTTCTATGACTATCTCCACATTATCCTCTGTCGGGGTGATTTCTGGGTCTTTTGTGTCATATTTCCTTTTCTTGTGCGCTTCTTTTTCCTATGCTGGCTTCCTTACTATCTGTGATGGCTGCGCCCCACTTTTTGTAACCTAAGTTACCCTAAGTTCTTTCTTCTCTAGCCTGTGAAGTATCCTTCTTCCCATTCTGTGGTTGGCTTCTTGTCCTTGATGTTGTTCATATCCTCCTTTGTCTCTTTGGTACTGAGCTACTCCCATTTGGTTGATTCTGAATTGTATCCATTCTCGTATTATCAGTTGGGCTACCTTTTCTCACTGAAGAGCCTACTTTGGTCTTGTCCTTAGGTCTAGAGGATTGTGTCATGCCTGTCCTTATGGCTATTTTTTCTACTGGTATCTTCCACTGTGTAGGCCAATATTTAATTATCCAGTCCACTTCCTCTCTAGTGACGTAGTACTACATCTCTAGCCATGCCTTTTTTGGATCCCTTGTTGCTTGGATCCACATGTGATATCTAAATGCCTTGAAATTGCCTATCCCATCTATCTCATGGAATACTTCCACTGGTATGTGCCACACATTAGTTGTGCGTTGTTGTATATCTTCCAGAAACATTGCAAAAACTATGTTATTTTCTCGCTATGTCTTGTCATCCTTGGCCTACAAGAGGGAATCATATGTGGCCACATAGAATTTCCCCATCATATCTAAGAATCCTGAGAATTTTGGCTCCTGCCACCATGCCAAAGCTATCAAGATGATCAGCCATGAGTAATGGAACTTGGTTCCATTGTCTTTTGTGTCTCGACAATCTATTAAAAGTTGGTTCAATAGGTATGGTGCCCAGCTGAACATGACCCCTTTCCTATAGTGCACGACTACTGCAATAACGTCTGCTGGAAATTCCTCTTTGCGACACTTCCTCAATAATTTACAAGCCATCAACTTGCTAGCAAACCCTGTCACATCATCGTTGATATCCTTGATGAAAATTCCCCTATTTCCCCAAGTAGTGTCGAACTACGCTTTAACTAGTTCTACAATTTCTTTCTCATGCACCTTGTTATCCAAGTATTCCTCTGGCTGCATGCCGACTGTGGGAAGTCCTGTGATATTGGAAATCAATGCCACATCTATCTGAACCATCTTATCCATTCACAGGATGCCTCCATATACATGGGCGACTAGATGTTTGACATAGATCCTGGCATTCTTACTGCGCCTGAAATGCACTATATCTAGCAGGCTCATGATGCTTGAGTTATATATCCTCGTTATCCAGTGGACGGGCTCCAGTATGGGTTTAACTAGGGGTACAATTTCCCCTGTCTTTATTAGATAAATATCCTTAGACAACTCTAGGAATTTATGTGTATCACGCATATCATGGTCGATGTACCTAAGATTAGGTACCTTTCCTATCATATCATCCACAGTAATGACTGCATCTGGGAGATAGGGGAGTGTAATATCCATGGCATCCTACACATTTATTTTCTCTCCCATAGTGGATGGGCCTACTTCTGCGAGGTCTACATCCTCTTCTTCCCTTCCGGACTCCAGTTGATTGGTGATATCTTCGACCAATAGTTCCTCGTGTTCATGGGACTATCACGGTCACATTGTTTCATTGGAATTTTTGCAGGCGTCTTAGGGTTAGGGTTCAGAACACCATTTCGGGCCTAAGAGCTCTGCCCTATTTCTACTTGTTTTTCTATCAATGTCTCTTCCTCAACCCATGTCGGGCTGATAGATTCTATGTCTAAGGTGGTAACATATTCCAGTTTGACCATGTTCTTGGGCTGTCGCATTATATCCTTGCGCCTCTAGCCTTCCTAAGTAACCCAGATATACTGGCCTGACATGCTAAAATTTAGAGGAGTCATCCTATCTTGAATTCACACACTTTCCTCCTTTTGTGTAAAATTATATCTAGGGAACACAATTTGTTTCTCACTCTGTGCTCGAAAATTGCTAAGTGTGGAATAAACATGTGCTTTCCACCCTTTTATAGACTCAATCATGTTTGTTTCTTACTTTTTGCATGCATTTGCACTGATTGTAATTTTTCCTGTGCATTGTCTTCTGTTGTTTGTCACAGTAATTATTGCGCATGCCTTTTTCTGTTCCTTTTTGTGGTATAATCAACTTCTGCATCTTTTTTTGTTTTTCTATTTTTTTATTCCTTTTTTGTCCTTTTTATTTCTTTTTATCCTTTTTCTTTCCTAACTTCTACTATAGTACACTATATACATGCCTTTCTCATTGCATTGTGACTTTTAAGGGTTAGGAGGTTGACTATCCCTATACAGTTTCAGTCGACTCCCATTAATCATTCGTTTTAGTTATGTTCCTACCAAGTCATTTAGTTGTACAAATCCTCCATCCATGACATCCTTTACTTCATATGGCCCTAGCCAATGCATTCTAAATTTACCAGAATGTTGAAAAACTTTATTTTCATAGGGCAGGACTAGGTCTCCCTCCTTAAAACTCTTCCTCTTAATATGTATGTCATTCCAGGATTTGTCTCTTTCTTTCTGTACTTCTTGGTGAAATCCTTTCAGAATCCTATCCTCTTCCATATCCATTAGTTTATTCAACCTCTCCTTTACTACGCCTCTTTTTGTCATGTTGGTAATTGCTACTACGCGTAGACTAGGTATCGGAAATTATAATGGTACCACTGCTTCTTGCCCATACACCAATATGAATTGTGTATGTCCTATCAACTTCTTACATGTGGTCTTGTATTCCCATAGTACTGCTAGTGTTTTCAAGTCCCAATCATCCCTATTGACATTCTAGATCTTTGTCCGAGAATTTTCCAAGATTTTATTGAAGGCTTCTATCATTCCATTTTCCTGAGGATGGTATGGTGTACTCTTTTGATGATAGACATCAAAATCCTCAGACATGTCCCTGATGGTACTGTTGATAAAGTGAGTTCCTTGGTCACTCATCAAAATCCTTGGACATCCAAATCTGGTGATCACTTGCTCAAACAAGAACTGTGTTGTTGTCTCTTTGCTACAGTCTTTGACTGGTGTTTCTTCTGCCCATCTTGTTAAGTATTCCATCACAGTAATGATATATCTACCTCCTGATATTTTTGTTGGTGGATTTATTGGTCCAAAAAAGTCTATTTCTCATTTATCAAATACCTTCATTGTTACTTGTGGTCTTAGAGGCATCTCATCCATTCTGTTGGGTTTTCCAACCCTTTGACAGACACCACATTTCTTTCAATATTCCTTGGCATCTCTATGGATTGTTGGCCACCATAATCCTGTGCACGATACCTTCATGAGATTCTGCCAAATATACCTTCATGAGATTCTGCCAAAATTTATGGCCTTTCATGTTCTAATACACACCTCAAAACGTTATATGCACCCATATTGTACAAATGTCCTACAATAAGTTGATAGTCTGCATCTCTGACTACCATATTTTTTCTGTGCAGTGCTAAACTTTTTTGGAGCAACCCATGTACTTAAGTATTCAATAATATCAATGAAATATTTATCAGCTATCTATACTGAAAACAACTTCGCATCAAGGAAGTTTTCTTCCAAGTTGGTAGGTTCTTCTCCATTAGTTACCCTTGACAGGTGATCATATCCTGCATTCAACTTCCCTGGTTTGACTATCACTTTGAAATCAAATTCTTGAAATAAAAATAGCCATCTACAAATCCTCCCCCCCAACACTGGCTTGTTGAATAAATATTTGAGGGCATAATGGTCTGTTAACATCTTAAAGTGTTTACCCAGTAAATAGTGCCTGAATTTTTGAAGTGCATATACCATGGCTAAGCCTTCTCTTTCTGTGGTGTTGTAATTCTTCTCTAATTCTGACATTTTTCTTCTTGCAAAGGATATAGGGTGGTCTAATTCCCCTGCTCCTGGTTGCGCCATAATTTCTCCAAGTGCTATGGCTGATGCATCTACATGCACATGAAATGTCTTTTCCCAATCTGGGAATACTAGGATAGGTGTTGTTGCTATAGCGGGAAAACCCCCCTATGGACTACACTAGGGTTCAACATGCAGGTAGAAATAACCGTATAAAGTCTCCTACTTTTAACCACTACCTCGACAATACCCCACATTCATGCATAAAATACAAAGTATAAGGATCTGGTAACTCTAGCTTAAACTCCACGTCCAACATCGATCCTTTTGCATTTGATTGATCCTCGATGGAAAATCTGCTCCCAAGGTTGACCTGCATTCACCAAAAGACAAACAAGAAACTACGAACATGCATATTATATATGAATTAGTGGGTTAGATGTCATAAGAAAATGTAAATCAAACATAAAGATTGAACACATCATATGGCGGGACAGAAAAAGTACTTCTTTATATTAATCTCACAAAGTCACTTAAAAATGAGATCGATGACTGCTCCTTGAACCTAGTCTGGGATCCTCTTCACCAAGCTCCAACTTCTTCCACATATCCTTCTCCTCTCACACTTCTCTATAGAGAATGGGAATAGGATTATGAATGAGGAAAAAGCCAAGAATAGGGAATTCTGGCTCAAAACTCACAATGTGGCTGCAAATTCTTGGGGCAAGGGGGGAAAGTGAAATGGGCATAGTTTCACTGTTCTTATGATTCTCCCTAGAATGAGACCCAAAAACCTCCTTTTATATGAAGAAAGGATGGTTATTCGGTTGGGTGACGGGATATAGGCGGTGGTACAGTTGGAAAACTACCCAATAGCCCATAATCTCAATGAATTCCTTGTAACTTTTTAATTTTTGCAACTTTTGTGGGCATACGAGGGATATAACGGTGCAGCTAGCATATGCATGTGGGAAGTAGTGGTGTAGATAGCATACATATGCGAGCACTAGTGGTGCAGGGCGCACACATCTTCAAAAATGGTGTTTTTAAGAAGAGTTGCTCATTGATGGCTTCAAAAAAATAGCAAGTAAGATGGCCTAATGCCAGGTATGCATGTATGGTGCAATTTAGGGTTATAACAGTTGTGACCATATTTTCTTTTAAGGTGTCCAAACCTTTTTGATAGTCCTCATTCCATTGGAATCTGATATCCTTCTTTAAAAATTTTCCATTGGCGCAGTAATTTGCGCAGACCCCTTTTTAAACTTCCTATAATAACATGTATGTCCCAGTGTTTCTATCAAATGGTGCACTGACTTAGGTGGTGGTAAATTGACAATGACTACAATATTAGCAGGATCCACTAGTAAACCTTGTTTACAGAATATTTGTCCCAAGAATATTCCAAAAGGTGTCCCAAAAATGCATTTCTTAATATTCAATGATATCTGGCATTGCTTGCATCTTTCCAACATTAGCCTTAATACGTACACATGGTCCTTTAACAGACTATATACAGTCCATTCATCCAGGTATACTTCTAAGAACTGATGTATGAATTCCTTAAAAGTATCTATGACTACTCTTGAAAATATGGCTAGTGCATTCTTCATCCCAAATGGCATCACTGTATATTGGTAGGATCCCCATTATGTAGAAAAAGTAGTCTTATACATGATCTATGGTGTTATTTTGATCTGATGGTAACCTGAGAATCCATCTATAAATGAATATGCTTCCTGGCCTCCCACATTCTATAAGACTTCATTTGTAAAACGGGTAGGGAAAGGGTCATGTAAGAAAGCATCATTAAGTTTCCTCAGATATGCATAGATCCTTATCCCCCATTTTTTCTTTTCATGGACATCCATAGGACTTATCCATTCATATTCCTCTACTGGTTCTGTGATACCATATTCCAATATTCTGTCAATTTTTTCTTTCACTTTATTCTTAGATATTGCATTCAGACTATAAGGTCTTTGTCTGATAGGTCTTGACTCAAGTTTGAGAGGTATCTTCATCTCTCCTAGCTATCCTACTATGCCTTTCATATCTATAAAGTTCATTGGGAACATGTCATTGTATTCACGTAGTAACTCTATTATTCTTTCTACTATTTATTCATCCCAATTGTCTCCAATACTTGCCATTTTAGGATTGTTAGTTGTCCCAATATTGACTTTCTTAACTTTGATTGGTGCAGAAAATAATTTTGACTCCATAGATGGACCTTCCACCTCTCTTTCTCCTTCAATTTTTATAATCTAAATGTTGCACAGATCATCCTCATCTGGTGCTTATTCTTCAACATGATAGCATGAAAGTAGTTCTTTGATTGTTTGTCTATTTTTTTGTTGATATTATGTCATGAGTTCAACCTCTAGTTCATAAATAAATATTGCACCTCTTATCTTCTTCAATGTTGAATCAATGTGGGCTTCTCATGTTCAAATGAGAAGGTTACTACAAAGTTTTGTTGTAAAGTTGTCCATTCTGTAGTACCTTTGTGCATCTTTTGATCTACATACTAGTTCTCTGGGATTCCTTCCAATGTATGGATGAAGTGATGAGGCCATTCTTCTGGTGGTGTCATCCTCCATTGTGTTATGCACTTCTCTAAGTGTTATGTTGGTTTTCCTTGTCCATCATACTTCTACATTTTACTACTCCCATGTTCTGCGCTGAATCTAATGTGTAGTAATCATTTACATTAGTACCAGTCCTGAATTGTTTCTTTGTGCGCACCCCACCATATTGCAAGTGTATCCTTGAGTGAAATATATAGGGATAAGAGACTTTTATTTTCTAATACTTCCTCTTCATATTTTTTCATAAATTCCTCTAGATAATTTATCCCATGAAAACTAGGAGGTTCTCGTATCTCTATACCAACCCATATTACTACACAGTCTATTCTGGTGCACCTTCTTGTAGAAACTTCATGTAATCGTTGTTGTCAATTCTCCAAACCTGTATCTAAGTCAAAATCACATGATGTGATTCTTCTCTAGCTGAGTACCCCATCTGAAGTTGGGTTGAAATAATCTTCTTATTGTGCCGTAGTTTTGTACAACTGGTTTATTTCCTCTAGGTCTAAGAAAGTGTGTTCTACAAACCTTTCTCCTTCTTAAGGGTCTATTGGTGCAATGACACTATATTCCCCTGATTCAAACATCATTTTCCTTGTCTTCAAGTTGATTATGGTCTGGTTATTAAATTCCCAATCCAATCCAAGCAACGTTGGATAATGTGTTGTGCCATCTACTATCTCTATTACTTCAAATATGCCATAGTGCGCACTCCATCCAAATCTACTATCACACCTTTAAGTCTTTCAATTGGTAGCACTCTATGTTGATTTGCTAATTTTAGTTGGACAGGTGAATAGCCTAGCATGGGTTCTCCCATACACTACCATGTCTTCTTAGGTAAAAAATTTACTTCAGAGCCTAAATCCAGTATAATATCACCCATATTGAAATCTCCAATGTTAGCATTTAGTCTAAATTCTCTGCTTGTCCTTCTTCTTGTATGGAGATGGTTGACTATTTTCTTCTCTAATTTCCCTTCTACCTCCATGTTACATATTTCTATCAGATTTTGTAAGATATTAACAAATGATGGGTCCTTTAATAACTTAACACGGGATTGCAGATTTTTTTTTATGTTACTTACTTTCTCTAAAGGTTGAGTTTCACTCGTGTGGTCCATTGAGGAGGGAATCTCGTACATAGGAGAGTTATGACTTTGCTACACATTTGATGTAGATGCAATATTTTGATTGAGAAAATCATATCTTTCCTTCTTGAATGTTTCCTTTTCTTTCCATGCATCAAAATGCTTATGTGGTTCAGTATTCTTCTTCAACCATTGATGTTGTGCAAGATCTTGTCTTATTGTGTCGGCTCCTGTCTTGGATCCTCCTCATGTGACTATATTGATGTTTCTTCCATCATCCTTGGCTTCGACAGAAATCCACTGTACATTCTAGTTGTTCTAGTTCCTCTTTTCTTGGATCTTTCCCAATAGTGTCGAGCAATCTTCTGTATCATGGTCTATTGCGCAACAATACATACATGTCACCGGTGGAAGTGGAAACTCCCTTGCATAATTTCTTGGATGTTGCCATTTTTGGCACACTACTGGACCTATGCCGCATCCAAACGCTTCTCTACCTCATCCTCAATATCTGTATCCAACCCGATCTCCTCGCGGTGCATTGTACTGAGGTACCTGGTTGTATTGTGCGGGGTTATACTATGGTTGTGCGTTGTTGTATTTTGGTTGCACATTATTATACTGATACTGCACATTGTTATATGGAGGTTGTACCTGGTTTAACTGAGGTGAAACTTGTCCTATCATCATTTCTACTTGCACCCTATAAGTATCTGAAGTTCTTTCTCTCATCAACTCCATTGTTCTACACTCTTTATCATCATGACCTACTAACTTGAATAAATTGAAATATGAACTTTTGGGTAGTGTCATGAACTTCTGCATCATCAAACAATGATATGGATCATGCCCATGTGTTTTACAAATATCGCACCATGGCCCTCCTATTTGCCAGGGGTTTGGTACTCCTGTTTCCATGTACTACGTGAAAGTTGGATATCCGTTCTCGTGGTGTCCTTCTGTCCTGCATGTGGTACACCAAACAACTTCTCTTTTTATCTTTTCCATTATTATTGTTAAGTTGAAATGTTAGGTTCTTCACATCCTCCTTCAACTCCTCTATTGTTGGATCTATCTTTTGATATCAGTTATCTTCTAGTTGTAAGGCTTCTTGTAGAGCCTCAGCCTGAGTTTGTAACTTTTGTTGTCTCAATGGGTTTTTCAAATGTGGTAACAGTGAGTTCACAAATATATGTCTATGTTGCATGTTCGTCATGGCATATTTCAACTTACCTTTTATCCTCTTAAACCTCTAATCAGTCTCCCACACAGACTCACCTGGGTTTTGCATGATTTCAATCATTTCATTCATGTATTGGTCCTCTAAGTTGGCCTTCTAAAATTCATTTATGAGTAGTTTTTTCACGTCTGCAATCGTCCTTGTTACTCATGGTGGACTATTTACATCTAGGCTCATGTACCAATCCAGTGCCTGGTCTCTTAGCGTGAGAGATAACTGTGCAAGTTTTGTATCCTCATCTGTGATATTCTTTTCTTCCCATATCTTCTCACAGATGAATAAGTGTTTTTTAGGGTCCTCTAATGCCTCTCTCCGAAATTATGGTAACCTAATCGTGGGATCATGTCTTGCCATTTTTAACTCTGTTGAAATCCTACCTCCACGCGGTGTAAATATTTGGTTGTTACTTCCTGAAATGGCTCCTCCAATTGTTTCTCCTTATTTGGATGTGTTTCCTGCTATCTTTCTTGCACTAAAATTAAGTTATCTAAATTTTGGTGTTCTTTTTGGCATGTTAGTCGCACATGGGGTTGTAGGTTCCACATTGACGATGACCTGGATTGGAGTTCTTCCTTTTGTTCCTACCCTTGGACCTCATGTTTTCCTTTCATATGTTGCACGTAGGATTTCCTCAATATGCTCCACATCCCGAAGATCCTCTACCTCTTCCTCTTCACTTTCCAAGCCCTCTCTATAAATTATGGCTCTCTTATTGTTATTCATCTTATATTGGTAGTGTACTCCACTACGCATCTTTCCAGTTGTTTTCATTATCTTCTTTATCTAGTCTTCCTCCATCATGATTGGGTCCATGGCCTCCTTCTACTTTCCCTTATCCATTTCTTCCTCCACCTCTCCACCTCTTGTCAGTGCTTCCCCCCTTCCCCCATGCACGCAGGGAATTTTAGTTGTCTGATTCCATGTTCATCACATCATTTTTATACAATACAATCTTGATTGAAGTATACAACGATATGATATACCTACCTCTAGGTCATTTTAGAAAATCCTTCTCTACTAGGTTGTAAGACTTCATGGTATTTACTGCAAATTCAATGATAAACCCTGCAACAATATTGTCTAACCAGAAATCTACTCCGCACGTAAATTTGTTGTTAACTTGTTGTAATCACGCGGTCTCCACAAGATTCCACTCCATCTATTTGATTCAATTTGTTGGGTTGTTGTATTTTAACCTCAATAGCCACTCCTACAACATATGCGGGAAATCACAGAAAAATACCTCATGCAAGTCTCTAAACACGTTTTTTTTCAGATATTTGCACGGTGTTAACTTAGGGTGTCTATTATCCTTCTGGACAAAATCAATTTCCTTTGTTTTTAACCATCTTTTGATCTCCACCTTCGTTGGATTCCATGGCCTGAACATTCCTTTTTATACCTTCATTCTCTGCATGCTTCTTTTATAGATCTCTTTCCCTCAATCCTATGTAGTTCCAGCCAACAACAGAACCATTTGTTGGGTTAAATTTCTCATTCACTTCTTGGTTTGACCCAGATTTGGATCTTAACAGGTTTCCAACAAAACCCTCTAAAACTATCGGCCCTCCTAGTAAACTAGAAGGAAACACACCACATAGAGTGCACTGTGCAGTCTCACCTGAGATAGATTTATGGGTGACTGAAATGCTCAAGTGCTTGTAGTCTAGGAATGAGTGGGGATATGGGAATGTATTCTATCTTCTTCATGCATTCATCATGTTATTCATTCAAGTCTTTCCTAGGATTCATTCATCTTTTAGGCCCATGCATGCATTCTAATATATCTAGATTAACCATTCATTCATAATATAACCATTAACATAAAGTAAAAATGCAAGAAACATTACAGATAACACATGTTTTACCATGGTTCACCCCCTCCTAGGATACATCCACAAATATTTAAATTCTCTACTCTTTTATTTAGTTTTCTGCAAAATATGGCCCTGTGCGCATTACATCTTCCATCATACAATCCTAAGGAGGTTCAAGAACCTATATGACATGGACTAGATCACACCAGGATCCTCAGCCTATGACCTAACCCTCAAAATCTATCTACTTGTCTCTTCTACAGCTCAACAACATTTTTTTGCACAATTACCATAACCTCGACCTAGACCTCCTAGGTTCTTATTTATACTATTTTACAATTTTATATCCGTTACAATATTTGTCACAAAACCTAACCCTAACATAGTTAGGATGGCCTTCATGTGCGCCACATTACTTTCCTTCTTTTCATGCTGTTTTTCCTTCTTTTTCTGCATGCTACTTTCTTTCCATCAATTGCACGCGTTCCAAAATTAGGTCTTTCCCAAAATAGACCTTTCCTCTAAGAATATGTCTGCGCCCAAAATAACCTTCCTTCTCAAAATAGGTCTATGCCCAACACTGACATACATGTAGCCTTATCAATAGTGAATAATATTTTTGTTATTATGTTTATACATATGAAGAAAGTCATAGCTATCAAGTCCAGTGAACAAAATATTGAAATGGGTTTTTGTCTGGCTCGAGTTTTCATTCTGAAGCTGATATTTACTTAAATGAACCAATTTACAGTTTGAAAAGGCCAATGAATATGTATATTTGGATTGTTGAAGGAGTTTTTAAAGTTGTTGTGAACAGTGCAATGTAAATACATGGTTTTCAATCTCATTTTGATTTTATTTATATGAAATGGAACTATGTGTATGGATATGATGGTTGTCAAGTACGTAATTTGTTACATGTTAATCAATGGTTATTTTTGTTGCATGTACATGATGGTTGGAAATAGTCATGAAAATAATCTCAATATTTTGGGAATTTATTCATGAATGAAAAATCTTATGGATAGGGAGACCGCCCCCCTTTTTTGACTTATGTTTGATTGTTACTCTTCGAAATTCAGTTTTATCATATTTTTCTTTATGTTTTTTTTTTTGAGTTGCTTGGGGTAATAAAATAGACCATGGTCTATTCTTGTGACCATGTGTTGATAGTTATTTAACATTTCATATTAATACGAATATTGGAAGTTGGTAACCACCATGGTGGAACACTATATAAAGACTAAGGGTCGTAAATCGAGACATGCTACACTCGATATGGTATGCTTGAAGCAATTTTCTTGTTTTTAAATGTTATTCTTTTATATTTTCACTACAATACTATGATTTAACAGTTCTGTTGATAGAAGGATCTCCTTTTTAAATGGAAAAATGAGAGGTCAAGTTTTGATCTTTATGTTTTCATAAGGTATATTTTATTATTTGGTTTTTGAAGAAAAAGTATTTTTATGTTTCCGTCATTATCTTGTCTAACTGGTTCTTGGTTGCAGAGACTAATGCCAACATCCAAAATGATTCACAGAATCTTGTTGCAACTCTGTCAGTCCAAAATATTTTGCTTGTCATTTACATAGTATCCAAGCAGTCTCATAAATTCTAGTTGTCTATGCAAGAACATATTTATGGTCCATGCTTTCACAAAATTCTAAAAGAGATTGAAGACTATCATTCTAATGTATTGATGAAGAAATATTGAATAAAAGAAAGATTAGTTTTCCATAGTCATGTTTTACTTCTTTTGAGTTTTTTTCTTCTTCTTTCACTTGAATGTTATTTTCCCTCAATTGTATATATATCAAATTTCTTATTTTGTGCATAAAATTAGAATTTTATTCTAGTTTAATGTTATGTGTTTATATTATTTTTGTTTACTTTAAATCTTTCTATCATTGAAATAAATCACATAAATATTTAAAGTGGAAAGAGAATATCGTACATGTGTTTTTTATGTGTGATGTCATGTTTGTTATAAATTTAGAATAATATTGTATACATATTCAATAATTCTTAATTTATCTCACCTGACATGTCATGAAGGAAAATATCATGTTTAGTTTAAGACTATAAAATAAAGGCGATCGTTCCCTCCTCCTTTTGGTTTAGCTAACTAAAAGGTTGAAAAGTTGACTTAGGAACATCCATTACCTCCCGTCAACGAGACCTTATTCAAGGAAGGTGGCATCATACACTAATAAAGTATCTAAGAGGTTTAGGGTAGGACCCTAACAAAAGATATCCTTAGATTCTTTCTTGTCATGAAAAGATATGAATTCTTTAATAGAATGACTATATTTATTATGCTAGTTGGAAAACTCCTTCTTCCATTTAGTATTATATGAATATGGCTAACCTAAAACCTTTAATTATCCATAAGAGTTGGATGGAATCTTGTATATGGAGGTTTGATGAAGAAGCATTCGTATTACAAAAAATGAAATTGGAACACTTCTTTGTAAACTTAGATTCAAGTTTATTTTTAGTAGATATGCCTATGTTATATGTTCTTTCCAAACAATTTTCTTTGAAAGTAGTTATTTATTTCCTAAGACTAATTTGTAAACCAAAAATAAAATTTAACTTAAGTACCTCTTCTATAACTAGAATTTTCATTTTATCTTGAATCTTCTTAATAAATCCAATGGATTATTGCACTTATTGAAATAGAAGCTCCCTAAGTTTAATCCATCATTCCAATAAATTATCCTAATGTCTAATAACATAGATATTAGTATTATTCATGGTAGATTTTAATATGGCCCATTAGGTGATATGTTTGTCTTTGATGACCATCATTATTTTATGATTCTACCATCAATAAATAGTAGTTTCTTCCATGAGAACCCCAGTAATTATGACATTGTATACATCATTGATCTCAGGTTGAGTCTTGAAGTATGGTTCAAGATTACATAACAAGGAGTCAATATTATTACCATTGAATATACTATCAAACTTATGGATCATGAAATGTTTTTCTAGTTGAAATGAAATATATGGTGCTAGGTTTTGCTCCTATGGTTGATTTTGTAGGAGAATTCTTTGGAACGATCTCATCATTTTATGTATTTCCTTGGCCTAGTTTTTTTATTGACTAGCAAGGATCTATTCAAGAGAATTTGTATTAAACAATTCTTTCATTTCTTCAAACATATGGTGCACTTTTGAAAGTCATTCTAGAGAATATCTAGAATCATCCCCCTGATCCCCATAGTATAGATCGAAGGTTGTTGATAGCGTAATTTCTATTATTATAGGGAGTTTTATAGGAATGACACAATAGTGAGGGAGTCAACAATTGTTTTTGTAATACATTAAATTTATGACATTGGATACTACATGAATGTGGTGTTAGGTTGATGAAGAAAACCAATAATGAAGTGATCTACACACAAATAAAGATAGGATCTTTATTACTCAATATGCGTAACTCCATAAGTTTAAATATGTTGGATAGTTGGTTGTCATTGATGTTGTTGGACATTTGGTTGTCATTGATGTCAACATAAGTGGCTATCAATGATGTCAACATATGTGATGGGTGTATCTAGAGAAATCTCCAAAGTGATCCCCTTATGGTGTAGCTTTAAGAATGGCCCTCATGGGAAGACACTTTGAAGAAGTTTACAAGAAGCCCCAAAGGTGTGGTCATGAAGCTTGAAGTTGTTTGAGGAATAAGAACATGAAGGAAAATGTAAATGTAGGTAACACGCTCATAGATGGATAGTCCTCATCATACCATTTCCAACAGTAGGTAGCACGTCACGTAGTTCCTCACAGTTGAGGAGTTATGAGGTCATAAAGTTGAAAGCCCCAAAGAATGGTTGAGAATCCCCTAAACATTTGCAATTCATTAACTAAAGGGTAAAGTGGTTGTAACAAGAAGTCCTAAAGTTAAGGAGATAAGATACTTAGCAAAGGTATAAATACACAACAAGAAGCCTCTCATTTGTAGATTCAATCCCACACTTTTATTGAATATCTTCTAGTGATCAAGTGATATATTAATCAATTTGAGGTAGAATGAAGGTGAAAGTTTCAGTATTGTAGAGGAGAGCAAGGGTTTTCTGATAAACCCTAGTTTGACTGACCTTGTGAGTCAGACTACTAGCATCCTGTGAGGCACACCCATGGGTTGCTTAGTGTCTATCAAAAGAGGCCTCAGGTGACACTCATCTTAGTCCCACAAGGCTAAGACAAATTTGAGGGAGGATGCTAGTACAAGGTTGTTGAGGTTGGGGAAGAGCTACAGGTATGAAATCTTGTATCAGGTCAACTAAAATTTTAAAGGTATGTCTATATCCATGTTTTGAGGGTTACATGTTGGTGATGTTATGGTGCATGCTTGAGGCATGTGTTTGGTATATTGTTGAGACATTCATAGATGCTTGAGGAACATCTTATGTGCATGGAGTGAGGCATATTTATGATGCATGTATGAGGTACATTTATTGATGATAGTGATGCATGTTTGAGGCACTTCTTGATGAGGTTATGACATATCTTTGAGGTACATGCATTGTGAATTTTGATATATTCCTTGAGGCACATATTGGATACTTGGAATATGGTTGTTTGTATGGTAAATTCTTGAGTAAGATCATGAGTGATATAGAATATGTTTGAGGTACATGCATTGGATGTTGTGGTACATGCTTGAGGCATGTCTTGGTGATATTGGTACATGTTGAGAAACATCTTGGTGATGTCATGGTACATTAGAGACGTATCTTGGCTATCTTTGTATTTGGTATGGTATATGTCATGGTGATCGTATCACATGCTTGAGGAACTTCATTGATGATATATTAGTATATGGTGGCATATGTATGAGCCACATTATTTGGTTCTTGGTTGAGACACATCATTTGGCACATAATTGATGCTTGGTATACGATTGAGGTATATGGTTCATAATTAATGTTATGGTACCTACACTTGGCATATCTTATGGTACATGATTGTTCATATTGAGACACATCTTGGTGATGTTATGGTTCATGAGTTGATGATGATTTGGTACATTTCTAGAGGCACTTCTTGGTGATCTTTGTACAAAGTATGGTACAAGCTTTGATACATGGTATGGTACAGGTTTTGGTACATGGTATGATACAATTTGATGTACATGGTATGGTATGGGTTGATGTACATGGTATTTTACAAGTTCTGTTACATGGTTGATGTACATGGTATGGTACAAGTTTATGCACATGGTTGATGTATATGGTATGGTGATGGTTTTGGTATCCATGTGAGTGGATATGATTATGGTTGGTTGATGATAATATAATTGAAAGTGAAAGTGATAGTTATGGTGACAATGATAGGTTGGATGATTGGTTGATCATTAGGTTCTGGTTGATGTGATAGAGTGATAGTGATTGACTGATGTGACAGAGTGATAGTGATTGGTTGATGTGACAGAGTGATAGTTGTAGGTTGATGTGATAGGTTAGATGATTGGTTGATCAATGGTCACGGGTTGATGTGATAGTGACATTTTGATTAATGTATTAGTGATATTGGAAGTTACAGGTTGATCAGTGGTAGTGACAAATTGAGTCTACACTTATATTTCAGGGTGGAAGGACAGGGAAAGGAAAGAGGGTTGTAGCCTCCTTCCGGTTAGTGTTGGAGAAATCAGGGAGTTGGTGCTTCTTTTAGGTTTGAGACTGTAAATAATTGGTTCGTAGCCTCCTTATGGTTGGAGAAAGAGAATATAGGGAGTTGGATATTCCTTTAGTTTGGAGCCTGTAAACTAGGGGGTTGGAGCCTCCTTCCAGTTGTAGCTAGAGAGTTCGGGGATTTGTAGATTCCTTTAGGATGGAGCCTATAAATAGGGGGTTGGATATTACTTCTAGTTGGTGCTTCCTATGAATGTAATCTTGATATATATAAGAAATAAATTTGTGTTTTTCTCCCATTTGGGTTTCCATGTAAATTTTAGTGTACTGTGTATATGATGTGATATTGTTGAATTGTACTAATTATGGTTATATTCTCATAATATATTGGATGCAATAATAAATGATATACTGATGATAAATTTGAAGTTAATATATTTTGATTGAAATTGGTAAAAAGCGATACTATTGATTCACCCCCCCCCCCCCTCAGTATTCCAACAATTGGTATGAGAGTGTATTCCTTCAGCAAATAGTTTAACCACTGGAAGGTAGATCATGGATATCATGGCTAATGGATACATAGTTAATGGAACATTCTGGTTTGATGGTCAGATTGGTCTTAAGTATGAGATGTGGAACAAAAAAATGAAAATACTTTTTACAAAGGCAGGAGTATTATGTTTGAAAATCATTTGTGTTAGGATCCACCACTACAAAGAAACCAAAGACTACATCCAAGAAAGAATTGAAGAGAAACAACAAAATAGCAATGGATTTTATCTTGGAAGGATTATGTGATTCAGTTAAAGTCAAAGTGGGAAAATGTTCATTAGTCAAAGAAATTTGGGATAACCTACACAATATATACTTTAAGGAATCTCATTCTATCATAGAGCCAGAGCATACTAATCAGAATAAAGAAAATGATGAAGTAGAATTAATCATCTCTTTAGACAATCAGATGAAAAAAATAAGGAAGAAGAAGTCACTCAGGGAAGAATTGATCAAGCTAAAGAAGGGGTCTCAAAATACCAACTCTGAATAAGTCCAACAGATGATTACAAACCTAAAATTCCAATTAGAAGAAGCCAAAAAGATTGAAGAAACATACAAAAGTCAGTTGGAAGAAGAGAAGTTTTTGGAAGCCAAAATAGTATCACAAAGAAAGGAAGTAGAGAAGAGAGAAGAAATTTTGACAAGTTATCATAAGGAAAGAACAGAGGAGTTAAACATGCTTGAAGAAGAATTTGGTCAACAAGAAAGAATACTTGAAGAAGAAATCATCTCCTTGAATACCAAACTTGAAGAAGAAAAGAGAACGAAAGAAGTTATGAAGATTCATATGAAGAAGAAAGAAGAAGATTGTGAGAATATTGAAGAAGAAGTTGTCACATTGAGAGTTAAAGTTGTCAAGCTCAGCAAGATCGTTGAAGAGAGAGAAATAATGTAACACAACCAACCCCTAAATACTCTTTCAATGGACGGGGCATCATAATTTTTTTTTCCTTAAATATCTCAAGTCCTAATTATGAGATCTCCCTCAACTTTTGCTCACCATGATCTTTCTAATGGTTGCCACCATACTAAAATCTGAGTTATGGATTGCAAGTTATTTGCTCCCGAATCTCTTTGAGTGTTATTAGTCAAGGGCCATGTGGCATCCACATGGTTCCATATGTTATAAGCCTAAATTATTCTACACATGCATACCTGTCCTTTGGCCCTCTTACTTGCATTTTTTTCCAAGCCATCACTAAGTTGCTCTTCTAAAAAACTCATTTTTTGAATATGTACACGCCCTGCACCAATAATTCCCACGTACCTATGCTTGTTGCACCACTAAAACCCGCGTATGTACGCATGATGCACCACTATAACCCACGTATACTTGCAAAAGTTGAAAAAAATAAAAAGTTGCAAGGAATTCGTTGAGATTACAGGCTATTGGGTAGTTTCCCAACTGATCCACCACCTATAGCCTGTCACCCAACCGAATAACCATCCTTTTGTCATATAAAAGGAGGTTTTGGGGTCTCATTCCACATCTAAACATAAGAACAATGAAACTCTACCCGTTTCACATCCCCTCCTTGCCCAAGTTAATTGCATCCCTTCTGTGAGAATTGCCTTAGCATTCCCCAATTAGCCCTTCTTCCTCCATCAAAACCCATTACTTCCCAAGAAGAGATCAAAAGGTTGAGAGGAGAAGCCATATAAATGTGCACTTGGATCTTGGTGAAGAGGAGCCCAAACCATGTTCGTGGAGTAGTAGTCGGCTTTGGCTGTAAAGGTATAATCATTGAATTATCAATAAAATAATTACTTTTCCTGTCCCAAATCATGGTGTATTGAATTCTTTTAATGGTTTATGTTTTGACATTCTAACATCTAACCCTAATTTGTATATGAATAACATGCTTGTAGCATTTTGTTTTTCTATCTTTGAATGCAGGCCATCCTTGGGAGGAGGCATGCAACCAACAGAGATTTCAAGCATGAGGGGATAATCACCGGACGTCGAGTAGAGGTATAGTAAACCGATCCCTCTCATATTTTCTTTTATTGTATGGGTTTTGGTATGTTTGGGGTGGCTAGAGAAGTAGTGGACTTTTGGACGGTTAATTGATCTGCCTACATTATGAACCCTGGTGTAGTCATAGGGGGGTTTTTCCCACTAGCAAAACTGGCGACCATACTATGGAAGCCTCTAGGGTTATTAAACCATCTCATACATATCATCTAGAATTCCCTGAAGTCCCAGAGCTCCCAATGCTCCTATATCTATGGTGGAGATCCATCCACCATTAATTCTGACGGTGGATCTTCCTCCTCATTAAGGCATATGCCTAAGGATAATTTGGCATTCGGTAATTCGGCACTGAGTTCCCCTTTTCTGTCTACGCACGAAACCTCCCATAGTCTCAAACTCCGAAAGTCCTATAATATTTCCACATGGCTCCAGCCTTCGACCCTTTGGTCTCTCTACAACACTACAACCCAAATACTCTAGACTCCCAAATTCCTGGAGTCCCAAAGTCCCAAAGTCCCAGTCAATTCACCAACCACTTTGGCCAGGTGGGCACATACTAGGGATTGACACATAGTAAGGGCTAGGGGTGACACGTTCCCTCATCAGGGGGTGACACGTGTCACATGTTAATGGGCCTATAGGGTATGTGAAATGCACGAATCCAAGTGACATGTGGCATGCTAATCATGGGTCCACATCACCCTGGATGATGTCACTGTGCCACATCACTTTAGACTAATAGCCTTCCAAACCCTTCGATCTTAGCGTTAAGATGCATCCATGTAGACCTTAGAATATATGGCCTCCATCACTTCACAACTTCACCATTCAGGATTTCATGGTGTAATAATCTCCTTACTCCTAGAGTAGGTCAAAGATGAATTGACCATGGAGTAGATCCAATGATCATAGAGGGACCCAATGTGTCCAAAAATCAACACTCCCTGCCACTTCGTCACTTCGGCCTTCGGGGGTTTGGCCGTGAAGTCTCCAGTTTTCTCCCGAAGTAAGTTAGTGTTGAACTGACCACCATCTATATCAAATAGTCATGAGTGGCCTCAAATTCCCTTTAGATCGATGACTCTCGTTACATCGTGGGTTCGTCATTTAGATTTTTTGACGCTACAACATCTTCATTATCTCTAAGTGGGACTTTTTCGAAGTACCATACACAAAACCCTCCACTAGTTGATCAGAAAACCAAGAAGGTTTCCTGTTGGCATAGGGGTAGACCCGAGGTTCACTCCAAGAGCGCACCAACAATCCCTAGCTACTAGCCCTTTCGGAAACACTTGCAAAGCAGATACAATCTCACCCGAAGCAGCTATGAGGGGTTTGTAGGACATAGATGTCTACAACCAGGGGAATATCAAGTGGATCTAGTGGAACAAAAACACAATATGCGCCTATCACTTATCAAGCTAGATATATCCTGCACACTTATAGATCTGATCTAACACAACAATATAAATAACAAGATAATAACAACAGATATCAAAGCACCAATCACACATACACTATGCAAGATATACGTGGTTCACCCTCCCTCTAGGCTACGTCCACAGAACTTTGCTTATGATTTATTAAGGTAAAGCATACAGTTCTTGTCTCTTCTCTCAGCTAGCAAATATTCTTTCTTCTCTCTCTTTCTCTCCCCTCTCCTGTGCACCCAGTTGCAGGACTTGATCTCCACACATAGTTGAAGATCTTACAATACTAGAAGGCTCTCTCTCTCAATACAATAATCTCTCCCACAATCAGGGATGATTTTAAGGATGGAAATTTATTTAAAAATGTAGAAACCTTGGCGAATCTTACTTATCCTTCATATGCCAACTATAAATGTTTGGCAATATTTTTGTAAAAATATTCAAATTTCTAAGGATTTATATAGTTTTTATAAAATTTTGGCGATTTTTGAGGTAAAATAATTTTATCCTATAAAATTTGTGCGAATCATTTTTAAAATAGTGAATCTCGTTTTTGGAAAAACCATGGAAAATTAGCCCATGAGCGAAATTTAGCACCTAAAATCATCTATGCCCACAATAGATTTGAATCAATAACAATATCATGTCAATACTCAATGAACAACCTGACCCAGGTCTTCTTGAACTTTATTTATACATTGCAAGACCTCACCGACAACCTTAGGCCAAAACCTAAGTGCTAAAACCCTAGATACCAAAACCCTAGGTCAACTTGACTCACTTTTTCCGAGCTTTGCCAGCTTGCCTTCCTTTCCTTCTCGTGCGATGCTCCAAAGCATCCAACAGTGGCTTTTTCCACTTTCTGTGTTGTCCTCAATCCATGTTCCTTGTTGATATGTCATCCTCGATCTCCTCATCCAACGGTTTGCTTTTCCGCACTTCGCTCCATCTTTTCTGCTCCTCTTCTCACTTCGACCCAGTGACAATCATTATGTCTCCCACGAAGATTGATTTTTACCTTTTCTTCCTTGTACTTCGCTTCCTTCCATAACCAAGGGCCAACAGGCCCCCAAAAATCACCTGTGACTCGCCCCGAGGCACTTTGTATCTGGTTCCTCTGTTTTTCTTCGACTTGGACTATGCAGTGTAGCCTTTTCTTTCTTCTTTGTGCCTCCTCTCCCTTCTTGTGCAAACTGTCTTTTCTGTGTCTGGTACCCAGTTCCAACTGCACCTGGTACCTAGACCCTTTTATCCTTGCTTATATTGAGAGCTGGGAGGAAGCTAGTTTTCATAGTACAACATCAGCCCACTTCCATTCACTAATCCTTCCTTCCATTTTCCATTCAATGTCTTCAGCTGCACAACTCCTACTTCTGTAACATAGGCGATCTCATATGGTCCTAGCCAATGTGTTCTGAACTTCCCAGAGTGTTTTATAAATTTACTATCATACACCAGCACTAAGTCACCTTGCTTGAATGCCTTCTTCTTGATGTGCCTGTCATGATAGGTCTTCTCTCTTTCCTTCTGAACTTGTTGATGGAACCCAACAATGAATCTGTCTTCTTCCAGTTCAACCAACTGTGCAAGCCTCTCACGAACAAATCTAGTATCATCCATGTCTATAAAAACAACAATACTTAAGCTTGGTACCAAATATTCCATCAGGACAACAACTTCAAGACCATAAACCAACTTGAAAGGGGTATACATTGTTAATTTCTTGCAAGTGGTTCTATAGGCCCATAGTACTACAAGTACTCTTAGATCCGAGTCCTCCCTATTCACACTGCAATTTTTTGTCAATGTTGTCTCCAAGATCTTATTGAATGATTCAACTATTCCATTTGCTTGTGGATGGTAAGGTGTGCTCTTCTGATGGTGGACTGCAAATTCTTCAATCAAGTCTTCAACTGTATTATTGATGAAATGTGTGCCTTGATTGCTAATAAGGATTTTGCAGCATCCAAACTTGGTTATTATGTCATCAAATATAAAATGCACAGTCGTAGTTGCACTACAGTCCTTGACTGCTCTAGCCTCAGCCCATTTGGTTAAGTATTATGTCACAGTAATGATATACCTTGCTCTTGTGCATTTCCCTGGTGAGTTTATAAGTCCCACGAAGTCAATGACACACTTTTCAAATGCTTGTAGGGTCATATGAGGTGCTAATGGAATTTCATCTTGTCTAGATGGTTTCCCAACTCTCTGGCATACATCACATACTCTAGCATAATCCTTAACATATCTATGTAAGGTAGGCCACCAAAGGCCAGCTCGTAGGACCTTCTACACAGTCGCTCTCCCTACGTAATGTCCTCCTGCGATGCCTTCATGAGCTTCTGTAGGGATCAATGATTGCTCTATCTCCATAACACATCTTCTTAGTAACTCATTAGGTCCCAATTTGTATAGCTGACCAACTATAAGTGAAAAGTCTTTAGCGCGCACCGTGAGCTATTTCTTCTGGGGAATTTTATACTCACTAGGTGTCATTCCCGTTGATAGGAACTGGACTATGTCTGCGAAGTGGTCATCAATCTTTTGAATTACGAGCAACTGTGCATCTGACACTGTATCCTCCAAACTGGTAGGTTCTTCTCCATGTTCCAACCTTGACAAGTGGTCAAGACCCTTGTTCATTCTTCCTAGCTTAACTATGATTTCAAAATCATATTCTTGAAACAATAGAATCCATATGCATATCCGCCCCCCCAACATTGGCTTGTTGACTAGGTACTTCAGTGGAGAGTGATCTGTGAACATTTTAAAGTGTCCTCCTAACAAGTAGTGTCATAATTTTAGCAGTGCAGACACCATGGCTAATCCTTCTCTTTCTGTAGTGGTATAGTTAATTTCAGCTGTAGATAGCTTCCTGCTAGAGAAAGCTAATAGATGGTCAATATCCCCTTCTCCAGGTTGTGCCAGTACTGCTCCTAATGCAATAGAAGACACATCGACATGCACATGAAATTCCCTGTTCCAATCTAGAAAAAACAGAATGGGTGTAGTGACCATCTTATATTTTAGTGTGTCGAAGCTCTGTTGGCATTCGTCTATCCAACCGAACTGATAGTCCTTCTTCAACAGCTTCTCCATCGGTGTTGTGATTTGAGAATAGCCTTTAATAAATTTTCTGTAATAGCCAGTATGTCCTAGTCCAGTGTGCAGTTGTTGATTGAAGTAGGTGGTGGAAAATCAACTATAATTGCAATCTTTGATGGATCAACCAATAATCCCTGCTTGCATACAATATGGTCTAATAGTACTCCAATTGGTGAGAATAAGATGCACTTATTCATATTTAAAGTAATTTGACATTGCTTGCATTTATCCAGCATTATCCTTAGACATTCAATATGATTTTTCAACAAACCAAACACAGTCCATTCATCAAAATAGGCTTCTAAATATTTATGCAAAAATTCTTTGAACGCTTCGACCACTACCCTGGAAAAGATAGCTGGGGCATTCTTCAGTCCAAAGGGAATTATTATATATTGGTAGGATCCCCATTTTGTGGCAAATGTAGTCTTGTGGCGGTCCTCCTTGGAAATCTAGATCTGATGGTATCCAGAAAATCCATCTTTAAAAGAATATACCTCCTGGCCTCCTATGTTGTCTAATACTTCATTAGTGAAAGGTGTAGGGAAAGGATCATGTAGACATGCATCATTCAACTTCTTGAGGTCCACACATATCCTGATTTATCTTGTCTTTTTGTCTTGTACTACCATGGGGCTGATCCACTCTGACTCTTCGACAAGTTCAATAATCCCTGCTTCCAGCATTTTGTTGAGCTCAGTCTTCACTTTTCCTTATATTTTGGGTTCAATCTGTAGGGTCTTTGCTTGACTGGCCTTGCATATGGTTTCAAAGGTATTCTCATATATCCCATAGGTCCTTTGATTCCCTTCATATCAGTGAACTTGGTCGGAAACAAATCCTTATATTCGTGCAACAATTCTATAATCTTGTCAATGGTGGCAGCATCCCAGTAATCTCCGACATTGGAAAGATTCAGTGTCTTCTCTGTCCCAATGTTGAACTTTTTGATCTTGATGGGCTGACCAATAAATGGTAGCTCAACTCTTGGTCCTTCCACATATCTTTGGCCTTTTGTTTCAGTGATGTTTACCTTCTTGGGATTGTCATCATCATCGACATCGATGTTGTAGCAACTCTGCAATTTTTGGAGAGGGGTAGTCCATTCATCCTCTTCTTGTTCCATAAGGAGGCTGGATGCCACCTCGAATACCTTTTGTCTCATGATCTGCAATGCTTGGTCTACTGAAGGATATTCACTTTCAAAGAAAAATGTGGTTACAAAGTTCTGAATCATACCTTCCCAATCTATAGTGACGAGGCTCAGCTCTGCTTGAAGGTATTAATTGATAGGGGTCATTTCCAGTGTGTTAATGAATCTATGCACTCATTGTTCTTGGGGGGTGGCACTCTAGGCCTCTTCACAGCTTCTCACATGGTCCTTTGGGAAACTTCAACCTGTGTACCTTACTTTTCAACTTACTTCTTGTTCTGAGAATCGTGTTGTCATCAAGGTTCGACATTGTGTCCAATCTGTGATGTTTCTTTTATGCATTCCCCACCATCTTGTTGGTGTAGCTTTTAGGGCCTCGTCCATAGCCAAAAACCTCTATTGTGTTGATATGATTGCTTCAAATTCTGTCAAGAAGGATTCTAAAGGATTCAGAACATCAAAGGTAGGTAAGTTACTTATGGTTGTACCAATCCAGTGAACCTCTATGGTCAGTCAAGGACATCTCCTTGTGGATACTTCATACATCTAGTTCTTCCAGTTCTCCAACACTTCTTCTGAATCTAATGAACATGCGTTGTCACTTTGCAAGATCAGATTCCCATCAGTTGTATGGTTAATGTAATCCTATTGTCTGGCTGTCAACTTGTAGATGTTTTCCAGTTCATATGTGCGATATTCTTCTTTGATAGGATGTGTATATCGAGGACCCTCATCTGGATCTAAAGGTGAAATGACCCAAAGTCCATCTCTTTCAAATGTCATATGCCTCCTCTTTAGGTCGACAACAATAAAGTAGTTGAAGGCCTAGTCAATTCCTAACAATACAGGGTAAGGGTAGTTGTCATCAACAATTTCAATCACCTCAAAATATGCAAATGTTCTAACTCTGTCGATGTCCACGGGGACATGTTCGAACCATCCAAATGGGATGATATCTTGCTAATTAGCCATGTGAAGCCTGATATCAGCTTGGTTTTTCCCATTAGCGCCCACGTTTTCTTCATCATTAAATTGACCTCCGACCCTAAGTTGAGGACCACATATTCTATATCATACTCTCCTATCTAAGCATTCAAGTGTAATTCTTTATTTGTCCTTCTCTTCTTACCAATTTGGTGTACTACCACATTTATTAAGGGGTCTACTTTCCCTAGCTCATACTGTCTAATTAAGTTCTGTAATTATTGTACAACATTTTCATCCTAAATCAACTTAATACAAGTGTATAAAAATTCGATGAGCTTACTTACTTATTTTCCCTCCTTTGGCAAAGCTGACTAATCAAATGCATGAGGCATTCCATATTCTCTTATTTTTGTCCGTGTCTTTGATGAATATCCTTGATCTCCTTTGAATTATTTTCTTGCCTCCTCAAATATCTGTCTTTCTTTCTTAGCATCAAACGTTGGAGTCTTCTCCGCAACTTTCCTTACTCCAGGGCCTTCTTCAATCTTACCTTGTGCTTCTTTGTCTTCTCCTATAGCAGTACCTCCTCGAGTGATAACAATGAATCTAGGGTCTATTCCATGAGTTTCATCATATATTAGTTTTACTTGTGGGTTCTACTATGGTCCTCATCTTTCATGAATCGTCACTAGCAGTATAGGGCAGTCCTCAATGACATGTTCGAAGGAGTTGTAATAACTGAAAGTGGTACAAGGGTTCTTACAGTCCCTTGCTAGATGTCCTAGTTGTGCATAGTTATAATAGAATATTTTTCCTCAGCCTCGACCCATACCTCCTCCTTGTCCTCTTCCTATGAATCCACCACAAGGATTGAAGTTTCCTCTTCCCGGGGAGTTATATTGTGCATTGTTTCCTTCTTGATGTACGTCGCCTTGGATCTTGTATACATCTCTTGACCTTTCATGCATGAGGTCATAGGCCCTGCAGTCTCTATCATCATGCCCTGCTGAATTCCAGAAGGTGCAGTATAGGTTTGCAGGTGTCTGAACATACTTATGCATGTAATAGCACTCACCAAGGCAATGTTGATTTCTGCATACTTCACACCAGGGTACTATGACTTTATTCAAAGGGCTCGTAGCTCCATAAGTCAAATATTTGTGAAACATGGGACAATGTTCCTTCTCATGGCCTTCTGATTTGCACTTGATACACCATATGTCTTCCCTTTTGTATTTTGCTTTGTCCTTCTTCATATCCTCGACCTGCAGAGACAAACTAGTTAGTTGGCTCAAGATCTGACTCATACCTAAGCTAGACTCTGCCATGGGGGTTGATTCGAGCTTCATGGGGATCTCCAATGCTTTTTCCTATGGGGAAATCTTCTGTTTCATCAATGGAAATCTGATGTGTGGTAAAAGAGCAACGATAAACCATTATTTTTTCTTCTCATCTGCGATCTTGAAAGTCAGTCGACCTGTCAGGGTCTTGAGTCTCTGATCAAACTCCCAAACAAGTTCAACTACCTTCTGCTTGATCTCCTTCAACTATATACTACATTGTGACTCCGACTTAGGTTTCTTAAACTCTATAATCAACACATTCTTGATCTCATTCAGTGGTTTAGGATGCACAATTCCTTGGACAAGCTTCATGTACCAGCTCAACGCGCGATCCCTCAACGTAGTGCTAAATTGGTTTCTTTTAACAGCTTCGACGGTGATGTGTTTTTAATATTCCATACGGTCTCACACAGGAACCGGTGTTGATCAAGATATTCAGATACATATCCGCTAAATATAGGGAGCCTCATCTCATCTTCTATGGAGTTGCCTAGATTTCCTGTCTGAGTAGACACTGAACTACTAGTAATAGTGCTCTGAGGACTCTGGTGCTTCTGAATATTCTGATTACTTAGAATTTATGAAACAATAGGAGGATTGATATTACTTACTTCAATGGTTTGCATAGTTCCTGATGTTTCTGGCTCTTCCTGACAAAGTTCTTCAGTGGATTCTTCCTCTGCCCTAGTGGGTTCTAAGTGCTCTTCATCTGTCAAATCCGCCTCTTCTCCACTGTAGAAACCCTCTTCCCTGTAGTTTTGCTTAAACAAGTTCTCAAGGTGAATCCCTCTGAATACTTTTCCACTGCGCATATGTCCAGCTTCTATGTCATTGTCGCTGTCTGAATTCCTGAACATTAGCCTTTTCAGATCCCGTTGGTATACTGTATCTTCAATATATGGTTTTCATGCAAGAGCATCTTGATTATTAACTTTAGAAAATGAAAAATTTTCCCTCTGGGTCCTTTGAAAAAGTATCTCTCGGCTTGGCTATATGACTCTACTCTGTCAAAAACAAATTCGGTGATATACCCTCCAATGGTACTATCAAACCAGTGATCTACTGCTTTGGATATGGCATTATCAACTCTCTTAACCCTCTGGATCAACGTTGACGTCCAAAATATAGGAGGTCTAGATATGATATCGAACTGGGTATCAGCTAACCTAGCCAACCATTCGTGTATCTCCTAATGGATTCCTCCAAAGAAGATCTCGTGAATGTCAGTGAAGATGTATCTTTGTAGCCAATATTTAGTGCTCAGCTTAGGCTTTTTGTTTTGGGCTTCCGCGAAGTCCCTTTCTTGATCCTCTATCCACTTTTGAATTTTTGTCTTTGATGGGAACCACCTTGACATTCCCTCAAGAATATTTTGTTCCTGGCAACGTAACCATTTGTTAGCACAGGGGCAAACCCAAGGTTCAACGCTACAATAGTGCACCAAAAAAACCCTAACTACCGGCCCTTTTAGATCCCAAAAATATCCCGTGATCGCAAGTGTTTCTTTTTGGCGTCGAAGTCCCAAAAATGGTAAAATATGACCAAGTGTCTCCCACAACTTGGTCAAGGGCCAACATGCCCCCAACGCTCACCCATGACTCGTCTCGAGTCACTTAGGTCTGATCAATTCTCCTTCAAATGCCTCAATCTTGGCTCGAGCTGCTTCAACCTACTGCATTGGAATTGCTTCTTTCTCAGTGAACTCCTGGATGAGTGTGACATTCACTGGCCCTTCTAGGCATTGTTGTTCTGAATTTACGACCTATTCCAACTCTGTTCCTTGGTTCTCGATCTCTATAAATAGTTGACATGCCTTATCCTGCAAAGGTTGAAGTTGCTGAATTACTTTCATTACCTTTCTTTGAATTACATGGATCTGTTGTTGTGCTATGCGTTTCTCGGAAGACCATTTCATTTTCTCTATGGGTGATAGGGCCTTCAGCTACACCTGTAGCTTTTCGGCTTCATGCTTCACCTCCTGGAGCTGCGACTCCAATTTGTGCAATTCAAGATTCTCGGTTAGGTTCTCATGTATATGCGCACTTCTTCTACATAATTGTTTTCATTCCTCAGTGAGTGATTTAATCCTTTCTACTATGATCCAGGCATTCATTTCTCATTGGCCGTGCTCTTCTTCCAGGGTACTTGGTATGGTCTAAATCTCTAATTCTATGAATCTTTTTTGAAGTTGTTGAATAACTTCAGTAAGCTTAATCACTTGGTTTTCTAAGGGTTCTTATGGTTTCTTCTCTAAGCCAATCATAGAGAAAAATGATTTGTTGACTGGCTCTTCGATCCCAATCTGGTTCATGAGCAACTTCTCCTTTTCCTTTTGGATCTTCGCTTTGTCTTCTTCCAATTTTTCTTGGAGAGCGTCCCTCTCTTGTTGTGCAGCTCGACTCTGCTCAATGATTTCCTCTTGTGCTTGCTTTAAGGCCTGGGTGGCCTATGTGGCTTCTTCCTGTGCTTTCGAAGGCATGCTTCGACTATGGCAGCAATCTTGCATTGTTGAACTGGTTCATCTACCTCTTTTGTTGTTCCTTCTGGTAGGGGTGCAGTGGAGACTACGTGGATAGACCGAAGTTCCTGCTGCACTCCTTGGAGCTCGCTCTCAATTCTGTTGTACATTGCCTCTTTCTTGGCTTCCTGCTTTTCTATTATTTCTTCTATATCTTTGTTCATGGTGGCGACAAGGAAACTAAAGTCATCTGGGGTGAGTGTGGTCTTCATCTTGGTTACAAGGGTTCTAGGTTTCTTCCAGGAGGAAGGTTTCCTAGGTGAAACCTTCCTTTTCTTCGACAAGTCCTCTTCATCTTCTGGCCTCTGTTCGACTTCTTCGTCATTACATTCTTTCTCAAGTGAAATGGATGCGGTACTTACAAATCTGTTGTCTATATCATGTGTTTCCTCATCCTTCTTCGTCTTTATTGTTTTCTTCATCTTACTGGGCCCAGGTGTATCCTGCATAGCTTTTGGGCTGTCGATGTCGGACAATTTTGTGGGGTCTGCTGAAACAAGGAGGTCTGTCAACCATTCCTTGGTGATTTCCTCCAGGTCTTCTTCTGTCAGCTTATAATAAGACTATAATTTCACTTTGTTCTCATCAATGCATGTTGTTATGTAAATGAAGTGGCGGTCCGCGTTGAACTTCATTAAGGGCCTGAACCTGAAGAGGCTATTCGAGGTTATCCAAAGCTTGGACTGGATGGCACGCTTCAACTGATTGTAGTAGGAATGGAATACGACATTGGATTTCCATTGTTTGCTCATATCATTCGAGTACCATAAGGTAGTGAACTTCATGGCTAAGGGCTCAAAAGGGTCGAGGTCCAGGAAGGTTGCATCTTTTGGTAGCTCCCATGCAACGAAAGCTATAAGTAACAAGAGCCAGCTAAAATGGAATTCATGCCCCTGATTGTGGGCTTCTTTGTAGTTGATCTCTAGTTGATTCACCAGGTACTTCATCTAGTTCATTTGTAGTCCCTCTATGCACTTTCCTGCGAGGTCAACTACAAAGATAGATACTTGCATGGGTCGATTCTTGTGAATGAGCTTCCCTGCAATCAACTGACATGCAAGGGAAACTGCACCACTCTGAATAGAGGCTACCTTGTAGCATTGCGCTCCTTTATCGACATCACCATAAGCTTCTTTGATCTTCTGAGAAAGAGCGCGGTCTGCAGTCTTTCCAAGACAGTAGTCATGGGGATCAGGGCCCTGCATGATAAGACCTGTGATCCTATTGATCAGCACTGGATCATCTGTGATGTGGTAGTTCAACCATAGGTATCCTCCGTGGTAGCTCGCCAAGAGTATCTTAACACAGGCATTGACTTCTTGGTGATGTCCAAAATGTGGGATCTTCATGACGTTCAACAGAGTGGACTGCGTGAGGTTCATAGTCCATTGTTGAGGGACGATCTTTGAGTTCTTGCCCTTGGTTCTGGTTAGGTACTTATATCAGGAAAGTGTGTCGTATACTTTATGATCACCCAGGTTGAAGTCACTAAACTTCAATGCTGCAATCTTGTCTTGATCTGCGTGAACTGTGCATACCCCTTTCGGCAGGTACGCAGTGACTAGATTGTACTCAAAGTCTCTAGGCACGTTGTCTCTGTTGATAGCATGAATTAGAGGTGGTATGTAAGTAGGTAGGATGGATGGAACCAACCTTGCATTTGCCATATCATATTTATGTTTGGTTCTGCATTCTACGCCGACTCGGGATGTTCCTTCTCGAGTAGTCAACGGGGAGGCTTGCACTCCTCTCATCGAGGATGCCTATAAACATGTAGAAAACCCTTGTTCCGACATGACTCTTTCGGTTATGAGGCTAGAGAGTACCTCTCTTGAATATTCTTCAGTTGCACTAAATTCATTGGACATACACGCTCGAAGAGAAAAATTAGTCTGGGTTCACAGTGATCTCATACACTGTACTAGGATGACCAACCAGATCGCAATAACCACTGTATACAACTACTATTCGGTGGGATTCTAATTCTCAGTTGGAAAAAGTGTTATTCATGCATGGCACGATGAACTAAATAAGAAATTTGGCAACGGTCTACTTGCAACGGGCATGAAGCTTCCATTAACGTTGACCTGTCCGTTATGGTGCAGTCCAATGGTCTAATGATGAGCCTTTAATTCTTTTCTATCTGTTTGGAGAGGAAGTCGAACGGATATATTGGTCCAATGGATATATCGCTTTGGCATGGATAAGTGCCATAGGTCGTTGTTCTGATATCATGGCGAAGCTCCCATTCTGCAAGTTTTCTTTCTGTGATGTTCTATCTAGAATCTCCTGCAACTTTTTAATCTTTGCCTTCTTCTTACTTAACTATATAGATTTCTTTCTAGTGAGCTTCGTTTCAGTAGTTCTTTTCCCGTTCTGGCTCTTATTTTCCTTGGATATAGTTACTTCTCCCTGCTGCGGTTCTTTCTTAGGGTTCAAGTATAACATCTCTTCTTTATCTGAGATAGAAACTTCAGTCTTCCGTGAGTCCTCTGGTGTTCTGATAAATTTGACATCTGGGTTCCTAGTGTGATATAGCTTTGATCTGTTCTCATGTTCTTCAATCAACTATGTGATGTTTCTAGTCATGAAGTATTTTAACTCTTGTCTCTATTGTTCTAAAACTTTTTCTTCTTCCTTCTTTCTAGCTTGATCTCTTTCAATCCAAGGATTTCCAAGTAACATAGTAAACGGGGCGTTGTCCTCAATAAATTTGATAATCTCAAAATATTCTTTTGTTGAAGTTCCATTAGCATTCATATATATCTGATTGAGCCTTCCACATAGGTTCACTAGTTTCCCTCTAAATAACCCTATTCCACTTAGTGAAGGGGTCATAACAGGCCTCCCTATAGCTTCCCAAGTTCTTTCTGTCATAACATTCACCTATGTTTCCTCATCTAGAACACAGTCAACGTCGAAGTTTCCTATTCTTACCTCGATGCATTCTTTCTTGTTAAAAACCTATGATAATCTAACATGTCGGTGATCATTCAAGGTGTCTTGTATCTATAGTAACATCTTGTTTGATTCTCTCTGGGCTTTTGTTATTTCTGGATCCGCCTTAGGGTTTTCTTCTTTCAGATTCATGCCTTCCATTTTAGCAATCCTTCTAGGGCAATATAATACTTCATGGTCCAAAGCTTTGCAACAGAGACAACTAGGTCTTCCACCAGGGCATTCCTTAACAAGATGTCCTGGTCATATACAAATGTAACAGAGGGTTAATCCTCTCTTTCTTTTAAATGATCCCCAACCTCTTCTATACTACACACTAGGGTTATGGTAGCTAGCCTGCAAAAATTTCTTTCGAGGATCCTACATCCGCTTGCTAGTCCAGACATTCTTTCTATGCATAGGTATATTATATCTATCGGATCTATTCATATCAAACTTTCTTTCATCTATCAAATCCCTAGTTTCCAAGATAGGACATAATCTATCAAACATACCTAGATCCATACTCTAGAAACAAAAATTTTCAGTTATTTTACTTTTGCAGAGCACAAAGCTTCTAGATCTAAAAAAATTTGACTATTCTTACCTCTATCAGAGCACAAAGATTATAGATCTTACCTCTTTTCTACAGATCTAACCTTTCTTTCTTGGAACAAAGCTTCAAAGGTTAAGTATAACACTACGCACTAGGGAAACATATCTATGCACAAAGATTTCTTGGTTTCTAGATCGAATCTTTCCACAAAGATTTTCTTTCTCAGTTCCCAGCAATCACAGTTCCAGTCCTGGAAACATAACCATTTGTTGGAACAAGGGTAGACCCGAGGTTCACTCCAAGAGAGCACCAAAAAGCCCTAGATACTAACCCTTTCGGCAACAAATGCGAAGTAGATGCAGTCTCACCCGAAGCAACTATGTGGGGGTTGCAGGACAGGGATGTCTACAACCAGGGGAATATCAAGTGGATCTAATGGAACAACAACAAAATATGCACCTATCACTTATCAAAATAGATCTATCCTATGCAGTTACAGATCTGATCTAACACAACAATATAAATAACAAGATAGCAACAATAGAGATCAAAGCATCAATCACACATACACAACGCAAGATATACGTGGTTCACTCTCCCTCTAGGGCTACATCCACAGAGTTGTGCTTATGATTTATTAAGGTAAAGCATATAGTTCTTTTCTGTGCTCTCAGCTAGCAGATCTTCTTTCTTCTCTATCTTTCTCTCCCCTCTCCTACGCACCCAGCTGCAAGACTTGATCTCCACACATAGTTGAAGATCTTACAATACCATAAGGATCTCTCTCTCAGCACTTCTCTCTCTCAATACAATAATATATCCCACAATAGATCTGAATCAACAACAATATCATGTCAATACTAAATGACCAACCCGACCCAGGTCCTCTTGACCTTTATTTATACATTACAAGACCTCACCAACAACCTTAGGATGAAATATAAGTGTCAAAACCCTACAAACCAAAACCTTAGGTGTCTAAACCCTAGGTCAACTTGACCTGCTTTTTTTGGGCTTCACCAACTTGCCTTCCCTTCCTTCTCGTGCAGTGCTCCAAAGCATCCAATGGTGGATTTTTCCACTTTCTGCGTTGTCCTCAATCCATCTTCCTTGCTGATCTGTCATCCTCGATATCCTCGTCCAACGAATTTCTTTTCCTCACTTCGCACCATCTTTTCTGCTCCTCTACTCACTTTGACCCAGTGACAGTCACTGTGTCTCCTACGAAGCTCACTTTTTACCTTTTCTTCCTTGTACTTCGCTTCCTTCCATAACCAAGGGCCAACAGTTCCCAATAGACTCCTAAAATCAATGACTCACAACATTTCACAACTCTAACATTCGGGGGTTTTGGTAGTTGTGAGTTTGTGACATCCCATAGTTGCAAACCCCCAGCGCTCCGAAGATAATAATAACTTAGCACCATTCGGACTAGCGCAAGGTTCCCAGACCTTAGTCATATGGGTCCTCCAAAAATCCTCGTGGGATACACGCTTAACTCTTGGCTGGGAATTTATTAAGGCTGTGGGCACGAGCCCTTGGTCACACCAGTGAAAGGTCTGAAGGGTATGACCCTTGGCTTCATTCTACAAGAGTTATACCTCCCGAGCTTGCAAATAATTCTAATGAGGTGCATGAATACTCCTTGCACTTATCCCGGGATTTTAGAAATTAAAGAGTTCTTAATCCCTACACATCTTTCTAAGGTTATGCACACCTTCACACTACCTCTCATGAGCTTAATGTTGGAACAAATATTGAAAATTTCTAAACTTAGTGTCTTTCACCAAAATTTATGTCAGTTGCGCCAATCAATTCTAGAACCTCGTTGCCTGGCATAAGCTTGTAAGTTCTTATTCCATTCGGCACAAACCTTTGCACTGTAGTAAAAACTCCAAACCTATCATCATTTTTGCCAAACTTATCTACTGTCAAAATCTCAAATATTTAAAGTTTCCCAAGGTCTCCTATTGGTCTTAGTTCGCAATTCCTCTATCGTTGAAATAAGTCTAAAGTGTCAAATTACAAACCAAACTACAAAGTTTTGTTTTTTATATTATTTTAAAATTATTTTATATAATTTTAAATTGATATTTTAGAGTTTGGTAAAAAAGAGAAAATTGTCAATTTAGGCAAACCTTTGCAAATTTTATATAAGTTATTGGTTCAACTACTCTTCACATCCCAATCTCCCAACTATCCACCAAAATCCATCTACATACCAAGTCATAAGACAACTCATACAAAGCTCTAAGGAGAGAATTTGCAAGGATGCCCGAAAGAGTGCAATACGTGCCAAGAAAATCACTAAAAGGGTTGTACATAAATTTCATGTCACCATTTCCGAGTTTTATCCATCGGAGGTTTCACCAACGTATATATTTTAACCACTACCCCATTTTCTCGAAACTCGAAGGCCTGAAATCGGGGTTCCAGCCTCACGCAAAAAACTGCCTTGGGAAAAAAACATTTTTCTCAGCCTTGGAGAGGCCATTTTTTGCATTCGAATAGTCGATCAGCATATGCATATCCTAATATTTCCATTGGTGTCTTTATAATTTCATTTTGATCTTGGTAAGGCAGTCAAAATTCTCCCGCAAGATGAGGTTTGTTTTCAGAAATGTGGCATTTTTTACTGTGTTGAGTCATCATTTTCAAATGATGATTATGAGCGCCTAGAGGATAAATTTGAGAAATGGTAAGACATTTTGTGCCTAACACATCCTTTATAAATAGCCTCTCTCATTTTTCCTACAGGTGTCATAGATTGGTAGAATAAAATCCATCTCCGAGCGCTAATTCTTGGATCTCATATTTTTTTCTGTTTTGACACATGTTTGTAAAATGCAGATTTGGGGCAAATGAAAACGGATCTCAGGGAACTCAGAGAGGTTTTTTCTCAAAATAAACATATGGAAAAAATCCACTTTCATTTGATACACATATTTCATTATTCGAGAGATACATAACCATAACTGCAGCCCCAGGTTTCAGCAGTTTGGCCCATTTTCTATGGCAGAAAGTTTCAAGAATTGATTGTAACTGTTGTTATCTTTTAGATTAGGGAGGATTTCGACCTCAATACCTATATGATACATATTTGTAACATTTGGGGAAGGAACAACCCGAGATCCTTTTGGAGGATGTGTTTGTAATTCCATTTCTTTCAGCAAATATAGAATAGAATGCCAAGAGATTCTACACCTTGTCATTGTGTAAATTTGTTTTTCCTGTATTTCTTTCTCTTGTTTAAATTAATTATTTATTCCTTGTTTCACGTATTCATCTTGTAATGGCTCTAATTCAGTAATACCTCTACTGTAGTCATTTATTGGGTAGCCTGTTAGGTTAAGCTTTTCCTCTGTTTATGCTGTGTGCAAAACAAGACCTGTAGCTTGACTGTTTCTGCCTAATTTACAAGTTATATATATTCATGTTTGTCTTTCAAAGTTATTTGTCATTCCTCTATTGAAATAAAGATTAGAATTATCGGAATTAGATACCTAAATCTTTGCTTTAGTCTTCTTCGTCTCCTATCCTCTATCCATCTTCTTTATTAAATCAATTAGGCAAATGAGGTCATGCCTCTTCGTTTATGATCTATAAATGAGTGAAAGGCTTGTTTCATACCTAGTTCTAGAAGCCTCTAATAAATGATAAATCAACAAAATTTATTTCATTTAAAATGTGCTAAGGCTTGGCTCTATTACAGCCTAGAACCAAATCTTGCAACAACGTTTTCTAGTGTCGTTGTCGGGGACGGAGGAACGAAGCTATCTTCCCTAGGATACGACAAAAGTTTAGAGCTATTCCTTGATGGTGAACAAGGGATAAGCATTCAATTGGCTGTTATCATTCACCTAACCACTCCTTGGTATGAAGACTCTACATGATTCACTGGCGACTCCACTGGTCTCAAAATGTCGAATTCATTCACTGCTCGAATTGCTACAAGGTTTGCTCCTCTGGACTTTACAAATGTTTATGGATTTCCAAACACTGTTCCAGACATTAAAATTCGGAAAGATGTCCTTCCTAAATTTGGAGGATATGTGGACGATAATCCTGCTCAACACTTGCTTGAATTCCACAAGCTCATGGATGAATTAAATGTACATCATGAAGATGTCCTCATGAATCTATTTATGTTTTCATTGGAAAGAGATGCTAGGCTCTGGTATAAATCTTTACCCCATTCCAATATTCCTTCATTGAAATATTTTTACACACTTTTTGATCAACATTGTAAGAGGATATATTCAGATGGAATCATTTTTGAAGATTGTTGTAATATAGAATTCATAAGACAAAAAGATCATACAAATCCTCTTGAAGAGGAGGAAGAAACAACAAAAATTTCTCAAGTGGATGAAGATGACCAGCATGATGAAGAGTTGGTTGATAAAGAAATAGGATATGATAGCTCTTGTGATCACATTCAAGAAGAAGATATTCAACATCATGGTCAACCAACAGAAGAGAAAGAAAACAATAGTTGCTTGATCCATAAATTACACAGACCACCTCCTCCTTTAACAGAAGAAGAGATATATCTTCTCTTGAACAATTATGTTACAACCATTTCTTACACAGATTTGCAACATTCACACAGTCCTAAACATGTGAGTGAAACTTCTTCTATTACTGAAAATGAAAATCTAAGTTTAAATGATGACAACCATGGAAATTTAGAGGAAGTTATTAAACCAATTTATGATGATGATTTCCTGCCAGAGGATCATCTTGTAGACGTTGTTTTGTTTCATGAAGAAGATAGGGCTGTCATGTTTAATAACCTTGAAGAATGTTTGTTGTTCAAAGATGATTTAGACTATGATTTGGAGGAGTGTGGATCTGAGATAGATAGCTTCATGGCTGATATTCCAAGCATTTGTATGACTGATAAGACTCATGAGTTATTTGATGAACCTGTTTATGATGAATATCCAGAAGAACAAGAAGAGCAGATTTCTTTTTCATCACACACAAAAATTTACGATAGTCCTCCTTTGCTTGATGAATGTGATGAAAGTGTTTATGAAGATGATGAGCAACAAGAAACCTTGGTTCAACAAGAAATCAATCAACAACATCATGAAAGATATCAGCCTATGTATGACAACTATCAAGAAGATATTTGGACAATATATGAACGACATAAGCAGGGGTTACTGAAACAATTGATCTCTCCTCTCTGTTTAGCAACTATTGAGCAACATACTTGTAAGTTTCAATGCAACATTTTTGCACCAGTGGAAGAAAAAATCAGCAGTGGACAAAGTGCACAAAATCATTTCAGACAGCTTGCCCAATAGGAGGAAGTATGGATAAATTGTGAAAGTGGAATATGTCTTCCCTTCTACGATCCAGTAGCAGTTTATATGGAGTCAAAATGGGGCATTGAAATTTTTATTTTCAACTTCTTGAAGTCTAAATTTCAAAACTGTAAGTGCCTTCTCCCAGGGTATGTTTTGAAATTTGCAGTTGCTCCTATCATTTTTGTTCTCAAAGATGGAAGCATAATTAAGTTTGTTAGTCGGACATTCACTTGGTTGATTTGGAAATTTTCCTATACTTGAACAAAGCAGTGACATCAGTTAGAGTAGGTGATGTATATAAATAAGCTTGACTTCGAGCATTAGAGTACATCGGTGGTTTTCAGTATGTTTCCAGTTCAGTTTGGCATCCAGTACGGTTTTGAATTAAGGCATTAATATTCCATAGCCCAATGAATGGATAAGCGGTTTTTTGGTTCGGAAAGGCGCAAGTTAAATGACAGAGTTCAATGTTTGATAAGGTTGATTTTAGGTCACCCAATGGATGAAGGCATGTGGTCTATTGTTCTTGGTGCTTTGCAGGAAAGAACCACCCCTAGATGGAGCCTATGTTGGAACAAATATTGAAAATTTCTAAGCATAGTGTCTTTCACCAAAACTTATGTCAATTGCGCCAATCAATTTTAGAACCTCGTCGCCTGGCATAAGCTTGTAAGTTCTTACGACATTCGATGAAAACCTTTGCGTTGCAGTAAAAACTCCAAACCTATCATCATTTTCGTCGAACTTCTCTACCATCAAAATCTCAAAGCTTTAAAGTTTCCCAAGGTCTTCTATTGGTGTTAGTTCGCAATTCCTCGATCATCGAAATAAGTCTAAAGTGTCAAATTACAAACCAAACTACAAAGTTTTGTTTTTTATGTTATTTTAAAATTATTTTATATAATTTTAAATTGATATTTTAGAGTTTGATAAAAAAGAAAAAATTGTCAATTTAGGAAAACATTTGCAACTTTTATATAATTTATTGGGTCAACTACTCTTTACGTCCCAATCTCCCAACTATCCACCGAAATCCACATGCATACCAAGTCACAAGACAACTCATACAAAGCTCTAAGAAGAGAATTCGTGAGGAGGCCCGAAAGAGTGCAATACATGCCAAGAAAATTTCTAAAATGATTGTACATAAATTCCACATCAGCATTTCAGGGTTTTGGCCGACATAGAGATTTTAACCACTGCCCTGTTTTCTTGAAACCCGAAGGCCCGAAATCAGGGTTCTAGCCTCACGCAAAAAATTGCCTTGGGAAAAAGCCATTTTTATCAGCCTTGGAGAGGCCATTTTCCATGTTCGAATAGTCGATTGAAATATATAGATCCTAATATTTCCATTGGTGTCTTCATAATTTCATTTGGAGCTTGAGAAGGTAGTCAAAAGTCCCCTGCAAGATGAGGTTTGTTTTTAGAAATGTGGCATTTTTTACTGTACCGAGTCATCATTTTCAAATGATGATTCTGAGCGATTGGAGGATCATTTCGAGAAATGGTCGAAGGATTTTGTGCCTAACACATACAAGATAAATAGCCTCTCTTATTTTTACTACAGGTGTCGCATGTTGGGAGAATCGAATCCATCTCCGAGCCCTAATTTTCAGATCTCATATTTTCCTATTTTGACACATGTTTGTAAAATGTAGATTTGGGACAAATGAAAACAGATCTCAGGGAACTGAGAGAGTTTTTTTATCAGAATAAAAATATGAAAAAAATAATCTTTCATTTATACACATCGTTCTGGATTCGAGAGATAAAGAACCATAACCACATCCCCATTTTTCAGCAGTTTGGCCCATTTTCTATGGCAGAAAGTTTCAAGAATTGATTGTAACTATTGTTATCTTTTAGATTAGGGAGGATTTCGACTTCAATACCTACATGAGGCATATTTTTAACATTTGGGGAGGGAAAATCCCAAGATCCTTTTGGAGGTTGGGTTTGTAATTCCATTTCTTTCAGCAAATATAGAACAGAATGCCAAGAGATTCTACACCTTGTCACTGTGTAAACTTGTTTTTCCTGTATTGTTTTATCTGGTTTACATTCATTATTTCTTCCTTCTTTCACATATTCATCTTGTAATGGCTCTAATTCAGTAATACCTCTGCTATAGTCATTTATTGGGCAACTTGTTAGGTTCAGTTTTTCCTCTGTTTATGCCCTGAGAAAAACAAGACCTGTAGCTTGACCGTTTCTGCCTAATTTACAAGTTATATATATGCATGTTTGTCTTTCGAAGTTATTTTTCATTCCTCTATTGAAATAAATATTATACTTATTGGAATTAGATACATAACTCTTTTCTTCAGTCTTCTTCATCTCCTATCCTCTATCCATCTTATTTATTAAATCAATTAGGCAAACGAGGTCATGCCTCTTCATTTGTGATTTATAAATGAGTGAAAGGCCTATTTCAGACCTAGTTATAGAAGCCTCCTATGAATGATCAATAAACAAAATTTATTTCATTTAAAATGTGCTAAGGTTTGGCTCTATTACAACATGGAACCAACTCTTGCAACAACACTTAGCATACCCCTTTCTCAGAAGACCAAAATGACTGGAAGCATAAATATGCACATATAAAAATTGGGCCTATGGTTAGAAAAGTCACAGTTCTTTTCCTTTAATTCAAGCCACTACAGGGGGCTTGAGAAATTGCGTATACCATTCATACTCGACCATATAGGTCCTTAATTTCTTAGATACATGACTAGGCAAAATGAAGAGAAAAATAGTCAAGTCATCAAACAAACATGCACCTCCTTGGAACATTCACAGGGTATTCAACCTTATTTTACTGTCATAGTTCAGTTCTGCAGGGTATGAGAATACCTATCTAATACAAGATGTAACCAACCAACCGAATGTGGGTGTTCTCCCTTCCACCTGACCATAGTCTCAGAGGAATTCAATCTTATCACTCTGGCCACCCCCGTGCGAAGCCATGATATCACTAGGGAACTTTCATAGTTTCTCAGGGATTCTTTCTCTTTCACGGTCTCTATGAGGTTTATCAGATTCCTCCTCAGCATCAAGCTCACAGTCTCTTGCTCATTTCACAATATTCTATAAGTTCTCAAATATATTTTCTCTTGTTCTCTCCATTAAACAGAATATCTTATCAAGATTTCAGTTCCTCTTACTCGTTAGAGAGTCTCTCTCCCTATGTCTTCCTATGTGTCTCTCTTTTATACTTTCGTGTGTATTCTATCATGCCTTTCTCATCCTTGGGAAAGTTCTAAACCTATCCTGTTCCTTCTGTCAGAAGGAAACTCAGGTCAGTTTGGGCCTACAAAAAAATTTCCCTCTATGGTACTTCGGGCTGAGAGTATTCTATCTCCCTAGCTAGACCCTCCATGCTTCCATTCATTTGGGTGGATGATGGTTCAAAAACCATTCCTTTTCTTATTAATTGATTTCTCCTTAGGATTAGGATGAGGCTTATTATTTCAGCAAGGAGAAATTTTAGTCATTTGACATAATGAACCCTTTCTATAGTTTTCTCATTCTTTCCTCTAGTGATACCATGGCCAGTACTTCAAGGATTCACCCTTGCAATCAATCATTGGGAATATAAAAAAAACACTTTTACATCGTTCACATGCCATATCATGGTAATCCTAATTAATGATTAATTACAATCCAGGGGAAACATGGGTATTACAATCCCCTCCCCTTTAAAAGGAACATCGTCCTCGGTGTTCTTTCTCAGTAACACATGTCATGCCTTTCTCATTCATCTTCTTCAGAAGTCTTGATCCTCTTTCTTGGTCAGGTCCTTTTTAGAATATTGGCCTTCTTCACCTATCTTCACTAATTCTTGAACAATAATCACATTAATCACAATTTCATGTGAAAACATATTATTGTTGTTCAAAATTCAAGAGGAATTTTTTCACAATGTAGCATAATACTTATCTGTGCAGTTCATGGATTTGTGTCCACATGGTTGTGTTTTTATATTGGATCATTGTTTTTCCTAGACATATCCATTGTGTGCATGATCCCAATCAGTAGTGTATGAGAATTATCAAGGTCTCCTCTTCCTTACGATCACTCACCCTCCATGGCCAAGCTCATCCATCCCCTTCTCTACTATATAGTCCCTTGGGTGATCCATTTTTCCCTGCCAAGGATTTATTGAAAAATAAGATTTCTAAAGACTTCAATGAGGCTTACAGTCGAGGCGTCCCTCAGACTTGCTTTGTCGAGGCATACCTCCGGCTTGTGTTACCAAAAAACAACATGTTCTAGGTGACCATGGATTACCATAGGGTTCTCATGTCCCAATCGGTATCCTTTTTCATTCTTTCCATCTTGAAATCCTTCACATTTCCCCCCGAGATGGACCTTTTCATCTCACCTGTATCACAGGTATACAAAAATTATGAGATATTATCATCAATTTGAAATTCATAATTTTCTTGCAAATCTGTCACCCACAGATTTCCAAATTCCACATTTTGTTTTTTTTTAAGATATATTCCACACAGGAACCAGATTCACATGTATGGAGTTTTTCTTCAAATATAAGTCTGGATCAGCAGGTAATTGGTTCTCCTTATGTCTTACAACACTGCCATATCCAAGACCCTTTTCCTCTCACAACTTCAACATTCCTCAGCCAAACAAATTGTCAGTTTTCATGCACACTATATTTTCAAAACTATGCATACTAACACTCCAATTTATTTTCATCTATTCAATGATACAAAATAAAAGGAGATATCATTATTGTTTACATATGCATCCTTTCAACATACTAATTTTTTTCCAAATGCAATTCAGATATCAAATGTTTTTAATCGATGTGCCAATATTCATGGTCACATCCATACCCAATGTACCCTTACATCGGTTTTAAATTATTATATTTCATGTTAGGCAATCTTTCCAAGGGGTGTTGGAACTTAGCCCACTTATTACCATATGGATTCTCTGTCCATGTTTATTATTATAGCAAAACCATATTTTCTACTCTGAATCAATCACAACCTCAAATCATCACTCATGAAACTCAAAGTTTCACATGGATGCCTTTAAGCATTTCTTTCCTATCAATAATCATGGTACCAACATTTAGGGTCACCTAATTTATCTCTTTACCAATCGTACATCTATGTGGAGTACTGGAAGATACTTCTTCCACAATGGGAAGCCCTATATATTCCCCATTCTTTTACTAGATGCATCTTCTCAATGCATTAAATCAATGTGTTGTCTATGAGCACTTTTGTTTCCAATCATTCCTTGATCAGTCAATGAAGACATATCAATTCATGAATTATTTCAAGGGTTACAATGATGGAAGGCCGAATTTAAACCCTTTAATATCCTTCTTAAATCACCCACATAACTCGATCACAGAATGAGTTTATGCTACATTAACGCGTGGGTTTCTTGCAGGTTCACCCACTGATCGTTCACAGATCAAGGGTTCACAGTGATTGCAGAACCCCAATGTGCTCACTCTTTATCAGATAGTTCCATCTTTGCTATTTGAAAATTTATCTCCTGTCTCTTTTAATCGTGGTTGTTGATCATCCACCCCGACGAGATCAACGGTGTTGGTTTATTGCAAACAGTGAACTAGCACATCCATTAATTTCACCTTCACACTCTGCAATGATTCCCGAATGTTGATATAATAGAATGACTGGTGTTTGATCTGTTAACTCCAGTGGATCTTTAAGTCAATCTGAGGAAAGAGATCAGTTTTTCCCTCCGATGAACAACTTGCATTAATCTCCTCTCTCAGTTTCTTGATTACCCTGATTTGATTAGGGTTTTCTTCTGCGATCTTCACTATCTCGATTTGTAGCTGATCAAAGGGATTTCTACAATATTTCACCTGTAGTCTATCTAAAGGAGAGTTCTAACCTTGATTTGGGAACAAAAACATTTGATTATCATAACATACATAAATTCTTAAATGCACAGAGATTAATTCGTACACACAGAAATTCGATGATAAAGAAACCAAATGCTTCTATTCATCATACAATCAGTATTTACTTCTAGAGGTTCACACCTCCATCATTCAATTTATCCTTCCTGAATCATACCCTACTTGGGTATCCATAGCATACAACTTCCTTTCAAAATTTCATGCATAACATTAAGACAATAAAACATTTCAGAAGGGATTCTTACCCAATCCCTTCATACCTTGTGCCACATAGGAATGAACAATTTTTATACATGTTCTGGATGACGACGCCCTCTTTGATATTACCTTATCAATGGTGCTTCCTGGAGACTTCTAAAGTCCCATCAACAATCTTTCCACAACACCTTGCTCATAGTCATCCTCTGCTTGAGGTTGTCCATCATTCGCAACTGTCTCTCTCAACAATTCCAATTTCTCTCTACACATGACATACATCATAATCATGTTAGTCATCATGTAAAATTAAAAGTGTAGGTATCATAGATTTTAAACCAATAAAACAATTTCCAGATCTCTCCTAGCATATCTCTATGCACTTCATCACATTATTCTTAATGTTTTCATGAATGCAATACAAACAATTCTCAAATGTTTTTGTAGTAATGCAACCCTCACTATGGTGTCAAAACATTTACTTTAATTAGCGTACCATCTTTCTCATCCCAGAGAAAAACATAATACTCAACAAGAAGAGAGTTGAGGGTTCTTCCCTTTTTCCAACTCCTTCTACACAACCTAGGACTTTCAACCCAACTGAGTTAATTCTAAGGTCTCACTGTATTTTCTTACATGGTTTCAACCAAGACAACTCAGTCACACATACACATTTATTCATTATCCCTTTTCAAGTTTTACTTGTCCTCAAAAATGCTCATCTAATACCTACAAATCTGTAATCAATTCGAAGTTCTTAGGGTGGGAAAAGTGTTCCTCCTTTTTCCCTTTTCTTTGCTCTTGCAATTTACTCCTTGTTGGGGTCTTCCTGCTCTTTTCCCTGAGCAAACTTGGTTAGGCCTCACCCTAACCTTTTAGGATACATCAACATGCTTTAATAGAAAACCTTTTGTTCATAATGGATCATGAACTTGTGCATCTTGCACATTATATTTTCAGTTAGTCAGAATGGTCAACATTCCTTTATTAGTCTTCTATCCATACCTGATGTTTTCAAAATGTAATCCGGGATTCTTATATATATATATATATATATATATATATA
>JZKD02S1680829.1:105488-138064 GCA_000966675.3 Picea glauca
TAATTCTCAACATTCATTAAGGTTGTGAATTTGTCCTCCTAACAGAGTCCTCACATAGTTCCTCCATAGGAAACCCCTCCAACATGCAACTTCCTTATTGCATATCCATCACTATCTGTGTTGGCATCAACCTTGAGTTAACTTCAATTGTTTACCAAATATTCCATAAGGAATATAAACATGCATCTTTGCCATACATCTAAATTATATATCCACACATATTCTGGTTTTGTTACTTACATCCATGATGTAATTAACCATATGCCTAATCATAAGCCTATGTGTAGTTTCCCTAGGTATATTTTGCATCTCACATACATCTTTTCATTAAAATCATTTAACTCACGATTGTTCATAGTCATTCTCATGTGTTCTTCAAAGGCATAATAATTTGCCTCTTATCATAACAACAACTCATCCTTTCTCCCTTACTCTTTCATCTATTTATATTAGTCTTTCCCAAGGGAATGGAACACATTCCCCTCAAGCTATCATTCAAAGCAGAACTTTCATGACTCTTCATAATGGATTCAACCATGCATCCATGGTATTCATTAAACGTTTGCAAGGGAAATTCTTGCCTCACATTTCACTCATCAAGGTAGCCATATTGTGCCTTTTGTATGCATATATTCATACAAGTGCATCACTTGCACCTTTAATATCATTCATATCTAATTGGTATTATTATCTGCCTTCATGTCAAGAAGCCTCACAATGCATTAAACCCATGCACTCAAACATAGTCAAACATTCATCATGCAAGCTCATTGCTTGCACCCTTTCCATGTCATATATGCGCATGGACATATCAGACTTCCATCCTTATGAAAAGCCTCATAGAGACACTCAACACTGAGCTTCCCTCTCAGTTGAGGGATTGCAGTCATATTATTCTTTTAAGCATGTATACACATATATGTAGGTGCATCTCTTGCACCCCTTTTACATTGATATTTTAGTTTTAATATTAGTGTTCTTTAGTGACAGATTAAAATCACTCATATGACTAGTCTCACAGTCATAATTCATAATGATGTTACCCCTTCTACATGGAAATAACCAACAAGGGTCACCTTTTTCCTTTCAATCCATTCACATCCAAGTCTTTCTATTAGTTCCCATCAATCTAATCCTACTCCTGTAGGATTGGCTATCACTTCCCAAAGAAATGAAAGTCTTCTTCTGCCACCATCTAGCATGATTCAATCTTGTTGGGTAAAATCCCAACTGAATTTTTATATGCATCCTTCTACTCAAGGAACTTATGCATAGAATTTATGTTCAGCAGTAATATTTTTAATAGGCTCATCTTATCCTTGGTAACCTAATAATATGGTTGTACAACAACACGTATAATTGCAAAGTAAAGACAACTTATTTATTTGGAACATTGGCAACATACAGTGCAGATTTCCAAAACATATATCAACAGTAGCAAGTTTTATTCCTCTCTTTGGAAGAGGTTTAAATAAGCCTCTTAGGAATGGGTAAGATAGGGTGTCACCCCTTAAACTCCTCCAATAATATTTTTTATACGAATCGTGCAAGATCCCAAGTAGGCCAAGTGTTGTTTCCATGCTCTGATACCACTTTGTAACACACTTGACCCCTAAATACTCTTTTAAGGGATGGGGCATCATAATTTCATTTTCCTTAAATATCTCAAGTCTGAATTCTGAGACCTCCCTCGACTTTTTCTTGCCACAAGCTTTCTAATGATTTCCACCATACTGAAATATTATATTTGTATTGCAATTTATTGCCTCCAGAAGCTCTTCAGGTGTTATTAGTCAAGGGCCACATGGGTCCATCTCATACATATCATCTAGAATTCCCTGAAGTCCTGGAGCTCCCATCACTCATGTATCTATGGTGGATATCCATCCACCATTAATTCTGACGGTGGATCTTCCTCCTCGTTAAGGCATACACCTAAGGATAATTCGGTTTTCACTAGTTCGGCACTAAGCACACCTTTTCTGTCTACACACGAAACCTCCCGGAGTCTCGAACTCCCAAAGTCCCATAAGATTGCCACATGGCTCAGGCCTTCGGCCCTTCAGTATCTCTACAACACTACACCCCAAATCCTCTGGAGTCCCAAAGTTTTGGACTCTCGAAGTCCTGGTCAATTCACCAACCACTTTGTCCATGTGGGCATGTACTAGGGACTGATACGCAGCAAGGTCCATGGGTGACACATGCCCTCATCAGGGGGTGACATGTGTCATGTGTTAATGGGCCTATAAGTTATGTGAAACACATGAATTCATGTGACATGTGGAACATTAATCATGGATCCACATCACCCTGGATGACATTATTGTGCCACATCACTTTTCACTGATAACCTTCCAAACCCTTTGATCTCACGGTCAAGATGCGTCCAGGTAAACCTCATAATCTACAACCTTCGTCACTTCGCAAATTTGACGTTTGATGTTTCATGGTGTAATCCTCTCCTTACTCTTGGAGTAGGTCAAAGACGAATTGACCATGGAGTAGATCCAACGATTAGAGAGGGACTCAATGTGTCCACAAATCAATGGTCCCCGCCACTTCGTCACTTTGGACTTTAGGGGTTTGGCCATGTAGTCTCCAATTTTCTCCCGGAGTAGGTCAGCGTCGAACTAACCACCATCTATATATAATGGTAAAGAGTGGTCCTGAAGTCCTTTCCAATCAATGTCTCTCGTTACATCATGGGTTTGATGTTCAGATTTTTTGATGCTACAACAACTCCTTTCTCCTGAAGTGGGACTTAGTCGAAGTACCTTACGTGAAACCCTCCACTGGTTGATTGGACAATCAAGAAGGGTTCCCAATGGACTCCCCAGATCAATGACTCACAACATTTTGCAAACTCTGACATTCAGGTTTTTTGGCAGTTGTGAAGTTGTAACATCCCAGAGTTCCAAACCCCTGGATCTCCGAAGCTAATAATAACTTAGCACCATTCAGACTAGCGCAAGGTACCAAGACCTTAGTCATATGGGTCCTCCGAAAATCCTCGTGGGCTACATGCTTAACTCTTGGTTGGGAATTTGTTAAGGATGTGGGCATGAGCCCTTGGTCACACCGGTGAAAGGTATGAAGGGTATGACCCTCAGTTTCATTCTATAATCATTATACCTCCTGAGCTTGCAAATACTTCTAATGAGGTGTAAGAATACTTCTTGCACTTCTCCCAGAATTTTAGAACTTAAAGAGTTATTAATACCTGTAGATATTGACAAGGTTTTGTGCACCTTCACACTACCTCTCTCGATATTAACAAACCCCTTTCTCAGAAGATCCAAATCACTGGAAGTGTAAATATGCACATATGAAAATTTGGACTATGGTTAGAAAAGTCATAGTTCTTTTTCTTTAATTCAAGCCACTACAGAGGGCTCGACAACTTATGTATACCAGTCATACTTGACCATATAGGTCCTTAATTTCTTAAATACATGACCAGGCGAAATGAAGAGAAAAACATCCAAATCATCAAACAAACATGTACATCCTTGAAACATTCACAGGATATTCAACCTTATTTTACTGTCATAGTTCAATTATGCAGGGTATGATAATACGTATCTAATACAAGATGCATCCAACCAACTGACTGTGGGTTTCCACCTTTCCACTTGACCATAGGCTAAGAGGCATTCAATCTTAGCACTTTGGCCACCCCCGTGCCAATCCATGATATCACTATGGAAATTTCACAGTTTCTTAGGGATTCTTTCTCTGTCACAGTCTCTGCGAGGTTTATCAGATGCCTCCTCGGCATCAAGCTCACAGTCTCTTGCTCAGTTCATGATCTCCTGTAATTTCTCAGAGATATTTTCTCTTGTTCTCTCCATTAACCATAATATATTGTCAATATTTCAGTTCCTCTTCTCCATTGGAGATCCTCTCCCACTCTCTCTTCTCATGTGTCTCTATTTTTTGCCTTCTCGTGTATTCTATCACACCTTTCTCATCCTTGGGAAAGTTCTAAACCTGTCATGTTCCTTCTGTTAGAAGGAAACTTGGGTCAATCTGGGCCTACAGAAAAACTTCCCTCTATGGTACTTTGAGCTGACATTATTATGTCTCCCTAGCCAGACCCTCCATGATTCCATTCATTGGGGTGGTTGATGATTCAACCACCAGTCCTTTTCTTATTAATTTATTTCTACTTAGGATTGGGATGAGGCTTATTATTTCAGCAAGGAGAAATTTGGGTCATTTGACATAATGAACCCATTCTATAGTTTTTTCATTATTTCCTTTAGTTATATCATGTCCAGTACTTCAAGGCTTTACCCCCGTAGTCATTCGTTGGAAATATAAAAAAAAAAAAAATTACATCATTCACATGCCATAGCATGGTAATCATAATTAATGATTAATTACAAGCCGGGGGAAACAGGGGCATCAAAAATCTCCACACCACCAGTAAAGAAATTTGAAGAGAAATGTCACAGGTTACTAGAAAGGAAGAATGAAGAGAAGGATAAGAGTTATGTGGAAGTCATCAGAGGCCCTACCAAGAAGGAAGTATGTGAGATAAAAAAGGAGAACATTCAAAAAATGAAGAAAACTCAGGAAGAAGATTACATAAGAGATGGATATCAAAGAAGACCCTCCACTTTCAGGTATTAAAGAAGCTTCAATCATTGTGAATGATCCGGATTATTTTCGGCACAAAATGAGAGAAGTCATCAAAGGCCCTACCAAGAAGGAATTATGTGACCTCGAAAAGGAGAACACTCCAAAAATGAAGAAAAATCAAGAATAAGATTACATAAGAGATGGATATCAAAGAAGACCCTCCACTTTCAGGTATTAAAGAAGCTTCAATCATTGTGAATGATCCGGATTATTTTCAGCACGAAATGAGAGCGGGTATATAATAAAGAAATGCACAGAGATATCACGGATATCCAATAATATAATAGAAATGTATCAGAGATGAAACCATAAACACATATATACAATAATACACGATTTCTATTAATGAACTAAATGTATAGAGACTATAAAAATACAGAATGAAAGACTCGCTAGAATGGTGGCATCTTATCTCTGAGAAGAGATGTGACGGCTGCTCGCATTCACAATAATATGATTACAATGAGGCTCTAAAGGATTTTTTACAATAATTAGGAATGTCAAAAACCCTAGACATCCAAAAACATAACCCTAGGAGATGAAGCGCCAAAAGTCATGTGGGCCCCGTTTGGGTAAGTTAGTACATCAACTTCCCAGGGTCGTAACTTTTGCATACGATCTCCATTTTAGGTGTAGGATATCTCTTTGGAAAGGTATCGTCGAGGAGATTAATTTAGGGAGATCAATTAGAGACTTCAGCTATAATTGAGAACCTCGATCCTGAAAAACATTCATTTAGGCCCTCAAAATGGCCCCAAAAGTTACAAACTGCTAAAAATAGTAAATTACCAAAACTGCCAGAAAACTATTTTGAGCTAGTTGGAAAAGGTGGGTGGCCACCGATATCCACCTGTATCAATCCTCCCTTATTAGGAAGAAATTGTCTCCATTGCATTGAGTGCCCGGGGAGAGGGAAAAGCATTTTCTTAATATGTGCCTTGATGAGTTACTTGTCGTGTTGGAGAAGTTGCATTGCTTAGCTTGTTGAAGGTTGTCAGGAACATGTCGCTGGAAGGGCTAGACCTTTTTAACCAGTCTGGATATATGATATTCCTTTGTGGAGAAGGACTACACTTTGTTGCAATCTTGTCGACCTGGATTTGTTGGATAGAAGGTTCTTGGGCTAAGGTTGTAGTGGTTGCAGTATCCTTCTATTCACCTTTTGAACAGATTGTGAAGAAGCCGAATTTTGTAGTATGAGATACTACCTTGAGACATTGTTTAGGTGGAACAATAGTTGAAACTACCTCTGGTATTTTGTAGAGATGACCCCACAAAGAAACAATGACACTGTGGGGTTGAGACTCATAAACAACATTACATCTCCACATATATGGTTGTCCCAAGAGAACATCACAAACATCCAGTGGGGAAATATCACATAATACCTCATCCTTGAAGGGATGGATGTTGTATGAAAATCGACAATGTTGGCTGACACAAAGATCTCGTCTTTGGTGAAGCCACCCGATGTTGTATGGCTACGGGTGTGGTGTTGTCGACAATCCCAACTGTTTGACGACCTCTGCTGAGATGAGGTTCTTCTGGCTTCCACTATCAAAAAAAAAATGTAGCGGGGTCCCCTTCACCCACATCTATGAATGAAAAAGGTTCTCCCCCTCATCAGGATCTATTGGTTCTTCTGGTTGAATTATTGCGGTCGCGACACTAGAAGTGGGGTCTGCATCAATGATCTGTCTTTTACCAGTATTTTTAGAATCAGATTTTGCATCAGGGTTTAGATCCTTGTCTTTGATCTCAGCCACCAATGAATGTTTTGAGTGACATTCATCGGTTTTGTGCCAAGGGATTTTGTGGAAATCACACCATTTTCGGTGTCCTTCTTTGTCTTTTCGTGACCCTTTTTTTCCTACGGTTTGGACTGGTTTTCGAGAGACTGTTTGTTAGGGACATCTTTATCATACTTTGGTTGTTGTGTATTTGAAGACCCAAACTCTCGTTTGTTCTGGCACTTAAATTTCTGCTCGATTTTAACAACATATTGATAAGCAACATCGAGTGATGAGATGTTGCAAAAAATCCCTTTCAATTTGGATGTATCTGTGTAGAGCCCCATGGTATTTCAGAACCAAATGTCATTCAGAGTCTTTGATACCCATCTTGGTGCACAAGGTATGGAAGGTATTAGTGAACTCTAGAATTGCTTGGCCCCTCTCTTGTCGCAGTCTAGTCCATCTCATGTATTGTTCCTCATTGTTTCCAACAGGGTAATATTGTTCCTTTACTGCATCCACAAAAAAATCCCAAGTGGGCTCTGCCCCATATATTCCAGACTCCTCTGTGGAACTTTGCTCCCAGTAAGTTTCCCACCAATGTTTGAAATGGGGGAGATATTTAAGGAGTGTGAAGGTGATCTTTTCCCTCTCGAAAAAAATTATGAACAAAGAAATAACCTTCTAACAGATTTAACCAATTGTCTAGGGCATCCGCATCTATCTGACCTTCAAATACGGGAATATCAAAATTAACCTGTAACTTGAAAGGAAAGGTGCTTCCAAAATGGTTTTTTGATGAAGATGCACATGTTGTTATCGGCGGGCATTGAAGGATGTGGAAAAAATTCTCCATCATTTCTCCCCTCTGTCGCGTGAGAGCTTGCTCAAGCAACATATTGATAAGATCATCTTATCCATCATTTTTATTTTCTTCCTCCATGGAGGGTTTCTTGGGTGTGCAAGTGAGATTGTCTTCAAGAGAGAAGAGCTTGAGACCCAAATTTCTATACTCGGACCTCTTTGGGGACATGCACTGAAAAAAGAGATCAAGAGCAGCCTACTCTGATACCACTGATCCAGATTATTTTTGGCACAAAATGAGAAAGGAGATATAATAAAGAAATGAACAGATATATCGTAGATATCCAATAATATAACAAAAATGTATCAAAGATGCATCCATAAACATAGAGATACAGTAATACACGATTTCTATTAATGAAATAAATGTACAGAGACTGTAAAAATACAGAGTGAATGGCTCGCTAGAAGGATGGCAACTTATCTCTGAGAAGAGATGTGACGGCTACTCGCATTTGCAAGAAGATGATTACAATGAGGCTCTGAAGGCCTTTTTGCAATAATTAGGAATGTCAAAAACCCTAGGCATACAAAAACCTAACCCTAGGATATGAATCGCCAAAATTCATGTGGGCCTTGTTTGGGTAAGTTAGGACATCAACTTCCTGGGGTCATAAATTTTTCATACGATCTTCGTTTTAGGCGCACGATAGCTAGTTGGAAATGTATAGTTGAGGAGATTCATTTATGGGGCTCAACCAGAGCCTTTGAATATCATTGAAAATCTCGATCCTGAAAAACCTTCATTTAGGCCCTCAAAATGACCCCAAAAGTTAAAAACTGCTAAAAATAGTAAATTACCAAAACTGCCAGAAAACTATTTTGAGCCAGTTGGAAAAGGTGGGTGGTCACTGATATCCACCTAGATCAGTGAAGGAAAAAATAGAATATAATATCATGATCAACAATGAATGAATTCAAAAGGAATCCATCACAAAGAAGATCATCCACTTCTAGATATCAAAGTTTCTTTTATGGACATTGTTTTACTTGTAATAACTTTGTACATAAAGTTGTAGATTGTAGAACTTATGGAAGAAATGGTCAAGCAAGAAATAAGTATGTGACTCCCTATAATATTGAATGTTACAAATTCCATGACTATGGACACATAGCTCGTGATTATAGAAGCATGATGGATACTTCTAATAAAGAGAACATTGATATGAGATATAAGAAGATTTGGAAAAGAAAACAAGAAAAGGTAAAGGAATAACAAATGAATGAAGAACACCCAAAAGTGATACTCTCAGGATTTGCAGTAGTACAAGATTAGGACAGATCTATAGGTCAAGAGGAACATGTCAAAATTCAGGAAGATTATGAAGAGGAATATTACTCTGCATTAGGGTGGATTCCTCCACATTTTTGAGCCATTTGGCTTGGACACTCCCAATAAATATGCATATTGAAGAGGGGGAGTCTAAGAAGCATATCTATAGATCAAAGAACTATCTTTCAATCAATTTGAAGTGTTTGTAGTTTCAGAGTGATTTGATAACATAAGAACATAATGCATTGTGATAGTTTGATCCTTTGAGGAGCAGCTTCCAGGTATCAACTGACATTTACAAATAATATTAGTGAAACACTTTTCAGGAAGAGATTCATGATTCCAAGCATGTATTCAAACATGGATATATTTAGTACAGATTGTTGTAGACATGTAGAGTTTGATTTACATATGGAACATACGGATTGAGAAGAAAGGAATATGTTTGGATCAGTTGCAGTAGATGGGTCAGCAGTGTGTGTAGTTGAGAAACAGAGTCATTGATAATTGTTATGACACATTTACAGGGATGATTTCATGATATATTTGGCAATTCTAGTAGAGAGTACAAAAGACTTGACTCAGAAAATATCCATAAAAGTTGATGAAATAATATTTATAGGTGGAATCAGTTAGTCATAGGAAGGAAAGAAGTGAAAGGCACATCACAACATGGGAAGAGAAATCGTCATAAAAATATATATCATTGGAAGGAATTTGTTGAATGAAATGGTCATTTATATCTAAGTTGTGAACTTGAAAATCCATGAAGAATTGAAGACAAGTAATTTTTTAATTCTTTTTATATGTATCAATGAATTACAAGAGGAAGCACCGATGGACAAGAAGCATTGAACGAGAGAAAATACAGAAAGCCCCACATTGATCTACATAACAACCTGCAAAGAAGTCAAGGGGAGAGAAATTTTCAGAGAGAGAGAGAGACTAGATTAGAAGCATGAATACAAGGGGAGACATATCGATAGGGTGAGTTACCCTTTTTCTTCTGATGTCAAATAGGAAGAAAGAGAAAGATCATAAGATAAATATCAAAAGCATGAAGACAGGGCGAACAACCCCAAAGGGATATACCCTTTTCCATTGATTTCAAAGGGGGAAAGAAATGTAAGGGGATAAACATGAGGAGATAAATATCAGGAGAATTGGTCACAGGTGGAATATGAGTGTTTCCATCAGTGCTAAAGGGGGAGATTTTTGGATAGTTGTTTGTCATTGATGTTGTTAGACAGTTGGCTATCATTAATGTCAACATAAATGGTTTTCATTGATGTCAAAAAATGTGATGTGTGTATTTGGATAAGTCTCCAAAGTTTTCCCCTTATGGCATAACTTTAAGCATGGCCCTCACGGGAAGATGCTTTGAAGAAGTCTACAAGAAGATCCAAAGGTGTGGTCATGAAGCTTGAAGTGTTTTTAGGAATAAGGACATGAAGGAAGTTGTAAATGAAGGTAACACACTCATATATGGATAGTCCTCTTCATACCATTTCCAACGATAAGTGGTACTTCACGTAGTTCCTCATGGTTGAGGAGTTATGCGTTCATAAAGTTGGAATCCCCAAAGAGTGGTTAATAAGCCCATAAACAATTACAAGTGATTAACTAAAGGGTAAATTTGTTGTAACAAAAGTCCTAAAGTTAAGGAGAGAAGTTACTTAGAAAAGGTATAAATACACAATAATAAGCCTCTCATTTGTACATTCACTCACACAAGTTTATTGAATATATTCTAGTTTGAAAGTGATCTATTGACAAATCTAAAACATAAAATCTGAGGTAGAGTGAAGGTGAAAGTTTATGTTATGACCCAAGGCAAGCATATATCGAGCTAAATGTATATGATATGACCCCAAAGGGGGGCATATATGGGCCTAAATGTACATGTAATGTGTAAATATATATGTAATAAGGTAAGACTAATGGTAAAGGGGGTTCATGTGCAACTGTGAATAGGTATATATAAAGGTCATGTATTCATTATTGTGACATGTGAATTGTGATGTATAAAAGTATTTAGTTATTTAGGGGGGGCACCACTATTATTTAAGGAGTTATTGTGTAACTTATCTATCTTGGAGTTGTGCTCCACGCTCACATTCTGTACATGGTGTGTACTTATATTATTTTATGATATTTTGAGCATTTGTTTCATTACAATTTCGGGATTGCATAGGAGAGCTAGGGTTTTCTAATCAACCCTAGTTTGTCTAACCCTCACGGGTCATACTACTGGTGTCTTGCAAGGAACCTCCACGGGTTTCTTATTTCTTGTCATGCAAGGCCCCGTGTGACACCCATATTTGTCCCACAAGGCTAAGACATATTTGAGGGATGATGCTAGTACCAGGTTGTTGAGGATGAGGAAGGGCTACATGTATGAAATCTTGTATTGGGTCAGCTACATGTTTAAAGATATGTCTATATGCATGTTTTGAGTGTTACATGTTGGTGATGTTATGGTGCATTCTTGAGTCATGTCTTTGGTATATTTTTGAGACATTGATAGATGATTGAGGCACATCTTATGTGCATGGAGTGAGGCATATTGCTGGTGCAAGTATGAGGTACATTTCTTGATGATAGTGATGCATGTTTGAGGCACTTCTTGATGAGGTTATGACACATGTTTGAGGTACATGCATTGTGAGTTTTTATATATTCCTTGAGGCACATATTGGATACTAGGAATATGGATTTTTGTATCGTATATTTTGGAGGAATATCATGAGTGGTATGGAACATGTTTGGGGTACATGCATTGGATGTTGTGGTACATGCTTGAAGCATGTCTTGGTGATGTCATGGTAGATTAGAGACATATCTTGGATATCTATGTATTTGGAATGGTATATGTTATGGTGATGGTATTACATGCTTGAGGAACTTCATTGATGATATCATGGTTTATGGTGGCATATGTATGAGCCACATTCTTTGGTGCTTGGTTGAGGAACATCATTTGGTACATAGTTGATGATTGGTACATGTTACATGGTTTTGGTATACGATTGAGGTATATCGTTGATCATTGATGTTATGGTAACTACACTTTGAATATATTATGGTACATGATTGGTGATATTGAGACACGTCTTGGTGATGTTATGGTTCATTAGTTGATGATGATTTGGTACATTGATAGAGACACTTATTGGCAATCTTGGTACATGGTATGGTATAGGTTTTGGTATATGGTATGGTACAGGTTGATGTACATGTTTGATGTACATTGTATGGTACATGTTGATGTACATGGTATGGTACAGGTTTACATGGTTGATGTACATGGTATGGTACAAGTTGATGTACATGGTTGATGCATATGGTATGGTGATGGTTTTGGTATCCATGTGAGTGGACATGATTATGGTTGGTTGATGATAATATCAGTGATAGTGATAGTGACGGTGATAGTGACAGGTTGGATGATTAGTTGATCATCAGGTTCTGGTTTATGTGGCAGAGTGACAGTGATTAATTGATGTAACAGAGTGGCAGTTACAGGTTGTATTATTGGTTGATCATTGGTCACAGGTTGATTTGTTAGTGGCAGGTTGGTTGATGTATCAGTGATAGTGGTAGTTTCAAGTTTATCAATGGTAGTGACAACTTGATTCTACACTTATATTTCAAGGAGGAAGGATGAGGAAAGGAAAGGGGGTTGTTTCCTCCTTTCGATTGGTGCCAGAGAACTCAGGGAGTTGGAGCTTCATTCAGGTTGGAGACTGTAAATTAGGGAATCATAGCCTCCTTCTGGTTGGAGCCAGAGAATATAGGGAGTTGGAGTTTCATTCAGGTTGGAGCCTATAAACAAGGGAGTTGGAGCCTCCTTCCACTTGTAGCTAGAGAATTCAGGGAGTTGTAGCTTCCTTCAAGTTAGATACTATAAATAGGGAGTTGGATCCTCCTTCCAATTGGTTCTGGAGAATTTGGACGTTGGTGCTTCCTATGAATGTATTCAAATGTTACAAATGCCATAACTACGTAGTTAATGGAACATTGTGGTTTGATGGTCATATTGGTCTGAAGTATGACATGTGGAACAAAAAAATGAAAACATTTTTACAAACACGGGGGTATTATGTTTGGAAATAATTTGTGTTAGGATAAACCTCTATAAAGAAACCAAATACTTCATCGAAGAAATAATTGAAGAGAAAGAACAAAATAGAAATGGATTTTATCTTGGAAGGATTATGTGTTTTAGTTAAATTCAAAGTGGGACAATGTTCATTAGACAAAGAACTTTGGGATAAGCTACACAATATATACTTTAAGGAATCCCATTCTATAATAGAGCCAAAGAAAACTAATCAGAATAAATAAAATGATGAAGTAGAATTAATCATCTCTTTAGACGATCATATGAAATAAATAAGGAACAACGAGGAACTCAAGGAAGAATTGATCTAGATAAATAAGGGGTCTCAAAATCCCAACTCTGAATAAGTCTTGTGGATGATTTAAAACCTAAAATTCCAAGAAGCCAGAAGGATTGAAGAAACATACAAAAGTCAGTTGGAAGAAAAGAATCTTTTGGAAGCCAAAATAGTATCACAAAGAAAGGAAGTAGAGAAGAGAGAAGAAATTTTGACATGTCATCTCAAGGAAAGATCATAGGAATTAAACATTCTTGAAGCATAATTTGGTCAACAAGAAAGAAGAATTTAAGAAGAAATTATCTCCTTGAATACCCAAATTGAAGAAGAAAAGAGGACAAAAGAAGTTATGAAGATTCACATGAAGAAGAAAGAAGAAGATTCTAAGAAGCTTGAAGAAGAAGTTATCACATTGAGAGTTAAAGTTGTCAAGCTCAGCAAGATCATTGAAGAGAGAGAAATATCCACACCACTAGTAAAGAAAGTTGAAGAGAAATGTTACAGGTTACTAGAAAGCAAGAATGAAGAGAAGGCTAAGACTTATGTGGAATTCATCTTAGGCCCTACCAGGAAGGAAGTATGTGAGCCCGCAAAGGATAACATTCCAAAAATGAAGAAAAATCAAGAAGAATATTACAAAAGGGATGGATATCAAAGAAGACCCTCCACTTTCAGGTATTAAAGAATGTTCAATCATTGTGAAGGAAAAAACAGAAGAGAAGATCATGATCAGACAAGGCATGAATTCAAAAGGAATACATCACAAAGAAGATCATCCACTTCTGGGTATCAAAGTTTCTTTTATGGACATTGTTTTACTTGTATTAAGTTTGGAAATAAAGTTGTAGATTGCAGAGCTTATGGAATAAATGGTCAAGAAATAAATGCATATGTGAATCCCTACAATATTGAATGTTACAAATGCCATAACTATGGACACATAGCTCGTGACTGTAGAAGCATGATGGATACTTCTAAGAAAAAGAAATCTGATATATATATAAGAAGATTTGGAAAAGAAAACAAGAAATGGTAAAGGAAGAAAAAATGAATGAATAACACCCATAAGTCATACTCTCAGGATTTGCAATAGTACAAGATCGAGACATATCTATAGGTAAAGAGAAAGATGCCAAAATTCTAGAAGATTATGAAGAGGAATATTACTCCACATTAGGGTGGATTCCTCCACTTTTTTGAGCCATTCAGCTTGGACACCCCCAGTAAATATGCATATTGAAGAGGGGGAGTCTAAGAAGAAACTCTATAGATTAGAGAACTATCTTTTGAGAAGTATGAAGTGTTTGTAGTTTCAGAGTGGTTTGATGACAAAAACCCACAATGTATTGTGATAGTTTGAAAGTTTGAGGAGCAATATCCAAGCATCAGCTGACATTTACGAAGAATATCAGTGAAACACTTTTTAGGAAGAGATTCATGATTCCGGGCATGTATTCATACATGGATATATTCAGTATAGATTGTTGCAAAAATGTAGAGTCTGATTTATAGATTGAACAAATAGATTGAGAAACAAGGAATATGTTGTGATAAGTTTTAGTGGATGGGTCAGCATTGTGTGTACTTGTGCAACCGATTCATTGATAGTTGTTATGACACATTGACAGGGATGATTTCATGATATATTTGGCAGGTCTAGTAGAGAGTATAAAAGACTTGACTAAAAAAAGATTCATAATTGTGGATGAAAGCATATTGACAGGTGGAATCAGTTAGTCTTAGGAAGAAAAGAAGTGAAAGGCACATCATAACAGGAGAAGAGAAATTGTCAGCAAAATATATATCATCAGAAGGAATTTGTTGAATGACATGGTCATTGATATCTAAGCAGTGAACTTGACAAGCCATGAAGACTTGAAGACAAGTAATTTTTTAATTCTTTTTATATATGTTAGTGAATTACAAGAGGAAGCACTAATGGACAAGAAGCACTGAAAGAGATCAAGTATAGAAAACCCCATATTGATCTACATGAAAATTTGCAAAGAAGTCAAGGGGAGAGAAATTGTCAGAGAGAGAGACCAGATTAGAAGCATGAATACAAGGAGAGACATATAGACAGGGGGAGTTACCCTTTTTCTTATGATGACAAATAAGAAGAAAGAGAAACATCAGAAGAATGAATACGGTGGGAATAAACCCAAAGGGAGATACCCTTTTCCATTGATTTCAAAAGGGGAAAGAAACATAAGGGGAGAAACATGAGCAAAGAAAGATCAGGAGCATTGGTCACATGTGTAATATGAGTGTTGCCATCAATGCCAAAGGGGGATATTGTTGGATAGTTGGTTGTCATTGATGTTGTTGGAAAGTGGGTTGCCATTTATGTCAACATAAGTGGTTTTCATTGATTTCAACATATGTGATGGGTGTATTTGGGGATGTCTCCATAGTGATCCCCTTATGGCGTAGCTTAAAGCATGGCCCTCATGGGAAGATGCTTTGAAGAAGTCTACAAGAAGCCCCAAAGGTGTGGTCATGAATCATGAAGTTGTTTGAGGAATAAGGACATGAAAGAAAGTGTAAATGAATGTAACACACTCATATATGGATATTCCTTATCATACCATTTCCAACAGTATGTGGTACACCACATAGTTCCTCACGGTTGAGGAGTTATGAGGTCATGAAGTTGGAATAACCGAAGAGTGGTTAATAAGCCCATAAACAGTTACAAGTCATTAACTAAAGGGTAAAGTGGTTATAACGAGAATTCCTAAAGTTACGGAGAGAAGTTACTTAGAAAAGGTATAAATACACAACAAGAAGCCTCTCATTTGTACATTCACTCACATAATTTTATTGAATAAAATTGAATATATTCTAGTGAGAAAGTGATCTATTGACGAATCTTAAACGGAAAATATGAGGTAGAGTGAAAGTGAAAGTTTATGTTATGAACCAAGGGGAGCATATATCGAGCTAAATGTATATGATATGACCCTGAGGGGGGGAATATATGGCCCTAAATGTATATGTAATGTGTAAATATATATGTAATAAGGTTAGCCTAATGGTAAAGGGGCCTCATGTGAAACTTTTAATAGATTTATATAGAGGTCATGTATTCATTATTGTGACATGTGAATTGTGATGTATAAAGGTATTTGGTTATTTAGAGGGGGTCCCCCTATTCTTTAAGGAGTTATTGTATAACCTATCTATATTGTATTTTTTCTCCACACTCAAATTATGTACATGGTGTGTACTTCTAATATTTTTTGATTTTTTGAGCATTTGTTTCATTACAGTTTCAGGATTGCATAGGAGAGCTAGGGTTTTCTAATAAACCCTAGTTTGGCTAAACCTCATGGGTCATACTATTGGCATCCCATGAGGCACCCCCATGGGTTTCTTAGTGCTTGTCACTCAAGTCCCTATGTGACACTCGTCTTGGTCCCACGAGCCTAAGATAGATTTGATGGAGGATGTTACTACCAAGTTGTTGAGGCTTAGGAAGAGCTACAGGTATGAAATCTTGTATTGGGTGAACTACATGTTTAAAGGTATGTCTATATGCATGTTTTGAGTGTTACATGTTGGTGATGTTATGGTGCATGCTTGAGTCATGTATTTGGTATCTTGTTGAGACATTGGTAGATGATTGAGGCACATATTATGTGCATGGAGTGAGGGATATTTTTGGTGCATGTATGAGGTACATTTCTTGATCATAGTGATGCATGTTTGAGGCACTTCTTGATGAGTTTATGACACATGTTTGAGGTACATGCATTGTGAGTTTTGATATATGCCTTGAGGCACATCTTGGATACTTCACATATGGTTTATTGTATGGTATATTCTTCAAGAATATCATGAGTGATACGACACATGTTTGAGGTACATGCATTGGATGTTGCAGTACATGCTTGAGGCATGTCTTGGTGATATTGGTACATGTTGAGAAACATCTTGGTGATGTCATGGTAGATTAGAGACATATCTTGGCTATCTTGGTATTTGGAATGGTATATGTTATGGTGATGCTATCACATGCTTGAGGCACTTCATTGATGATATCTTAGTTTATGGTGGCATATGCAGGAGCCACATTCTTTGGTGCTTGGTTGAGGCACATCATTTGGTACATAGTTGATTCTTGGTACATGGTACATGGTTTTGGTATACGATTGAGGTATATGGTTGATCATTTATGTTATGGTACCTACACTTGGCATATATTATGGTACATGATTGGTGATATTGAGACACATCTTGGTGATGTTATGGTTCATGAGTTGATGATGATTTGGTACATTGATAGAGGCACTTCTTGGTCATCTTGGTACATGGTATGGTACAATTTTTGGTACATGGTATGGTACAGGTTGATGTACATGGTATGGTAGAAGCTCAGGTACATGGTTGATGTACATGGTATGGTACAGGTTGATGTACATGGTTGATGTATATGGTATGGTGATGGTTTTGGTATCCATGTGAGTGGATATGATTATGGTTGATTGATGATAATATCAGTGACAGTGACAGTTATGGTGATAGTGATGGGTTGGATGATTAGTTGATCATCAGGTTCTGGTTTATGTGGCAAAGTGATAACGATTAGTTGATGTAACATAGTGATAGTTATAGGTTGATGTGATAGGTTGGATGATTGGTTGATCATCAGTCACAAGTTTGTGTGACAATGACAGGTTGGTTGGTGTATCAGTGAAAGTGGCATCTTTAGGTTGATCAGTGGTAGTGACAATTTGAGTCTACACTTATATTTCAAGACAACAGGACAGGGAAAGAAAAGGGGGTTATAGCCTCCTTCTGGTTAGTTCCACAGAACTCATGGAGATGAATCTTCATTCAGGTTGGAGGATGTAAATCAGGGGATCATAGCCTCCTTCTAGTTGGATCCAAAGAATATAGGGATTTGGAGATTCCTTCAGGTTGGAGCCTGTAAAATAGGGGGTTGGAGCCTCCTTCCAGTTGTATCTAGATAATTCAGGGAGTTGTAGCTTCCTTCAGGTTGGATCCTGTAAATAGGGGGTCAGAGCCTCCTTCCAGTTGGTTTTGTATAATTTGGAAGTTGGTGCTTCCTATCAATGTACTCTTGATATATATAATAAATCATTATGTGGTTTTCTCCCATTCAGGTTTCCACATAAATTCTAGTGTACTATCTATCTAATGGGATAGTGTTGAATTGTACTACTTATTGTTATATTCTCATGATATATTCGATGCGATAATAAATGATATGTTGTTGATAAATTTGAAGTTTATATATTGCGACTGAAAGTGGTAAAAAGTGTTAATATTGATTCCCCCGCCCCCCCCACAACTCTTAGTATTCCCTCAAAATCTTTGTTGATGAGATTAGATTTAGTAAAAGGATAATAAGGAGCTATGTTAGATATTAACTAGGTATCTATAGGGAATTATTAAGAATTTATAGTTCCTACATAACATTGTATAGGGGGAAATAGGGTATATATACTAGTTAATTAGGGATCTATGATGTGTAATTGATTTAAAAAGTGTCATGGATATTTCAATAGAAACCTCATCACAACAGATCTTAAATTCTACTAAAAAAATATAATGAGGTTATATTCGAAGGTTAAGGAACATATCTTACCCTTTTATGCATATTCATGCCATTTTTCAGATGTTAGCTTGTTCCATGCCTCTATTAAAGATTCTCTTGTAGCATAGAATATTTAAGTCTAATAACCAAGAGCTCATGTGGCTCTTTATACCTGTCACTATTTCATTGTTTCATATATTATCAACTACCATAACCAAGTCCTTCCCTAAGTCTGTCTTTGTAATTTAATTTTCACTTAATATTCACAATAAATATTTTGTATTCATTCTTTTCTTTTTCAAGACACTACCATCTAGTTCATTTAGTCTTCATATTTGAACTTGAAATTAAATTTGTAACATACCTTAACAATATTCACTCATCGAACTTGAACACCTTGTTAATAAATATTTCCATAACACTCTCTCCTTGAGTGTTCCACCTCCTCAATGGCACTACCTTGTTATTAATAAATTATCCCTTTTTCGTTGCCCTGTTTTTGCACCTCTAAATTTTCCTCCTCACCATTGCACATGCACCATCATGAATTATTTGTAGTCTTCCTTGCTCAATATTCACATCTAGCATGTACCTCTCTCATCTAGAACTTTTTTTCCACATTTAACAGTTGCATTGTTCGTTTAAACTTAGAGTTCATATTCCTATAACTTTCTAAGACAAATAGATGCTTGTTTTGAGAACTTAAACCTTCTATCATGTTACTTTTACAATGGACATAACCATTCTCGATTTTGAGATCTAAGCTGAAATTTATGACTCTCTAAATTTTCTATTTAAGCCCAATTTGTGCAATTTTCTCACTACTAAAATCATGGTCAGAGACCAACTTATGCCATAAGTAGAAGAAAATCCAATGAGAACCAAGAATTTTTTTGTATCGGACCCATAAAATAGTCATAATTGTGAGTACTTAAAAACTTCCATATTAGTGATCTGATTCTCTGGTTAATTTGTGCATCAATCTAGAATTGTCAAATTTACCCTTTTTTCACTTTCTCTATACTTTGAATTTTTAGCAAAAATTGTTATCTCTGAAAAAAAGAAAAACTATAAAAAATTTAGTAGGGCAAAGTTGTCTACATTGTTGAGTATATAAAATTTCAACTAGAATTTTGTTTCCATATTGGTGATATTGGGCCCCTTTTCCTCCACTAAAGTTTCTAAAAATCACCAAAACGTCTCATTAAATAATGTAATTTGGCCTATTTTGGCATCTTCATTCCAAACCCTTTGGAATTTGGCCAAATGATCCAGTGGGTTTCTTCATGCCTTCTCTTGTTACTCACTATCCAAATTTTAGACTCAACAAAGCCTATGTTAGTGAGTACCTCCCTATTCTTTGAAAACCACTATTTTGCATTTTCTAGAATTCTGGAGTTGAATTAACTAATGAATCCCACTTGCACTTGTATGACCCTCATCATTGCATACCTACACCTAAAATTTCATTTTAATATGAGATTAACTAATTTTGTTATGCTGAAAATAAGATTTAACTATATTTTTATCTTTTTGATGTGGGAACACATGGTTGATGATGTGGATCTGGTGTCCACATGACATCCTCTAAAACTTCCATATCATATTCCCTTGCATCCCCACATTCAATGTTAGGTTCTCATGCCCCCATTTATCTTTTTCCTTTTTACATTATGGTAACTATTTATTATTATTCATTATTGTGGGACACATGTACCCTTATGTCCTTATTTTCCACTTGGAACACTTTCATTGATAATTGTGATAGGAAAGGTCCCACTTCTAACCTTCATTTGTTGGAACACATGTTTATGTGATCTAGATTTACATCAATGGATAAGATCAATTATGGATCCTTAACATGTCAGTGGTTAAAATTACCTCCACCCTCCGTAAATCACTTACTACTTAGGATACACGCATCATCCTGATAGTGATTGCAGAGCCTAAATTCATGTTTATAAAATCACTCCTTAGCCTCCATAAACCACTTGTAGTAATTTTTTTACACCACCTGCCTCCACAACTATGGTCCTTTCCTTGTGGTTGTCACTTTCATTCAAGCTTCACATAGCATATTATAATTAGTTGATGTAATGGGGGATGTACCAACTCTAACCACTCCTCCCTAGCGCACATGTCCCCACACACTAGATCTAGATTAATGGTCTAGATCAATTGTAGAGGATAAACACGTAGGATTTAGAATTCCCTCTATCCTTTGTAAATTTCTTACCTCCTAGGGGACATGTGTCACCCTGACAACACTTGCGAAGGCATTTCATTGTTTCAAAATATTTATTCAATTTCCATCGTAAATTTCCTTTGTTGACCTAGCTACCTTCACCACCATGGAGCCTACCTTGTGGATACCACCTGCACATCCTATGTAATACCCAAGGCTGAACCCAATTGTAAATGTAAATGCAAATGTACTTAAGCTGGTGAGTTGTTTGATATCATTTTTTTGTATGCACCTTCCATGGTATAGGGTGCACATTTACTACGCACTAAAATGATGAAGTCTGCACATTCCAGGATACTGTGCGCAACAAAATTAAGTGTGCGTGATTTTGAGGCTTAGGAGCCTTTGTGTATATGTTGTCTTTTATAGGATGGTGAGCCACATATTATAATCTAGGAGGCTTATGTTTTGAATTAGGCTAGAGAGCCTAGATGTTAAAGGCTAGTGAGCCTATTTTGTATATGTCTCAGTATTAATATAAAATGCATCGCTGCCTATAGACCGACCACGATAAAAGAGCATGGGGAACTAAACTCCACTAGTTAGGGAAAGGGGGGGCTAAGATTTAACGATACGGGTCTAATCTAGGGAGCTTAAGCCAAAAAGGAATATTATATTAATATTCCTTAAACTATAAAGTATGGATAATTATTTTATCCTAAGCTCTAAGGTTGGGGACAAGTGGGCCAAAGTAGCTCCCAACATGACAAGTGTCAAGTTGAGAACATGCATATATATAGTTTGGAATTAGTTCATTTGGCGATTCATTCATGCCATCATCATTCACTCACTCATTGAACTGTCCTCTCTATATTTATGTTACTATCACCGTATCTATACCCGTACCCATACTTGTATCTGAACCTAGTTAGCTTGGGAGTTGAACTGAAGAAGCGGGTTGTCAAGCCCGTGAGATACTGAAGAGGCAGGTTGTCAGGACCGTGAAAAATTTCTCTCTAGGTGAGAGAATTGTTGGGAATTTATTACCGTGGTGCAGAGTGGCATTGCACGGAAAAATATTGGTGTGCAAGTCCACGCACTAAAATTTGCCACTGCGCAGTGCAGATTGGTAATGTGTGAAAAATTTTGGTGCGTGGGTGTACGGACTTAATTTTTGCGCTGCACGATGCAGAGTGGTAATGTGTGGAAAATTTTGATGCACGGGTGTGCACACTAAATTTAGCATTGTGTAGTGCGAATTGAGTGGTGCATGCGTAATACTGGTGTGCGTGGTGTGCACATGAATAATAATGGCACACATGGTGTGTGCAGTATTGACAAAGCGCAGAGGAATTTTGTTGGTGTGTGTACAATGTGGGTATATGTTGTCATGCAACAATTTAATTAAGGGTTCACGCAGAGTACTGGTGCATGGTCGGGGCATACTAAACTTTGGCATGGTGAAGCACGTAGAGTAAAATTTACGCAAAATATTAGCATGGGAAACAAAAATTACACACAACATGTATTAGTGCATGAACCAAAATTGTGCGCGGTGGATATTAGCGTGTGACACAAAAGTAGTGTGCACTAGTTATTGGCGTGACATAGAAGTGATCCACATTGGTTATAGGTGTGCGAATCATGCAGTACCTTATGTTGTTGTTGTACATGCTAAATATGGGTGTACATGTTGAAATTTGTGAAGGAGAAGTCATTTGGATGGTGTACAGGAGAAGAAAACCAGTGAATTTCTATGACTTTTTATATTTTTTGAAGGTCATCTTTTTGCAATGCGTTTTTGAGGCCCTTAACAACATTTTTAGCTACTCAAAAACCACGAGAACAGAGTGTACCAAGGAATAGAATATACCAAGTTTCACTATGTCTCTACATCTCAAATGAAAGGGCCTGAAGAGAGATTTCTAATGGTGTAAACCATTCGTCAAACAAAAATTTTATGAGGAAGTTACAGGACAAACAATGGAGGGTAAATTTTAAGACCCTACTAACTTCGAAGGGCCATAACTTTTTGCTCTGAAATTAGATTGAGGTGAAGGAGAAGTCAATGGAAAGATATTGAACCATAGAATACATTACTAGAGCTGAATTAAATTTATGTTCATGTTAAAAATGTTTAATATGGAAAAGAAGATACATGTATCATTCCAGACCAAAAACATGAATTGGCCTAGAACTTCAGCAGATTGTAACTAGCATCCCATAACCCATAAAAAGGTGAAATTTGGACAGACTTTCCAAAATATGTATATGAAGAAACCCAATTGATATCCTACTAAAAACCCAATGGAGGAGGGGAAAAAATTCATAACTACAACGCAAAATTGCACCAAGTTGAAGAGTGAACAGAAAAATTAATGGACAATTTTCAAATAACCATAAATTTCTCCTCAAGGCTCGGAATTGAGCATGGAAGTAGGCGTCAGAAAGGTATTGGAAAATACAATATAATTTTTAACCCATAAAATTGATCTGGGCAATCAATTTTTCAGGAAATCAGATGAAATAATTTTGATATATTATTGAACCAGAATGGTTCATATTTTTTCATGAAATTGTTGAAACAGTTAGCCTAACAAAGTTTTGTTGGTTGTACATTTTGCAGAGTTAACAACAACAAGATAAGATAAGGATCATCATAGAGTGCATAAGAAATGAAATATGCACAGGGGGCTTACAGCCAGGAATATGATATCAGGGGGATGGATGTCCATACAGACATTGAAGGAACAAACTCCAATGGACATGGAAAAGGAAGGGATGAAAACATGAATATGGTAGAGATCATTAAAAATTTGCAAAAGGATGTACAAATCCATAAAGATGATAATGAAAGGTTTATGAGAGCCAAGGAGAAATAGGAGGACTTCAACATGAATTTAATACATATCTTGAATAGAATAGAAAAGAAATTGGATAAGGAGAGTGGCTCAAGAAAATTAGGAAGTCATGAGTCTCCTGATGAGAAAATAAGAAAAATAAGTGTTAACAGACATCACCATCACTCCCCAAGGAATTCCAATAATAGAGCACACAACAGCTCAACTCCATCCCCTGTCAAGAAGCATAAGATGTCTGGGGTGGATGAGCTACGAGGAGAAACGAACAAAATCAAACCTCCTACATTTGTTGGTGAGAACAAGAAGGATGAAGATGCAGAGACATGGTTGATGGGAATGATAAAGTATTTTCAATTGCATAATTATTCTTCTCATGCAGAAGGAAGAATTTTCATCTATCAACTCAAGGGAAAGGCATCCATGTGGTGGGATCAGCTTGTACAGGTGCAATAGATTAAAGATAAAAATGTTACTTGGAAGGAATTCAAGAAGTATTTTGGAAAGATATACTTGACTAAGAGATATTATGACAAGAAAATGAAAGAGTTCTTTGAACTCAAGCTTGGGAGTATTACCATAGATGAATATGAAAGAAGGTTTTTAGAACTGCTGAAGTATGTTTCTTTCATCAAGGATGAGACAATTAAGATTCAAAGGTATTTAAGTGGATTTCCATCATTCATCAGTGAAAAAATAAAGTATGATGATACCAAGACATTGGAGGAGACCATAAGGCGAGATAAATTCCTATATGATCAACAAAAATCAAGGCAAACTTTCAAAAAATATTGGGAAGACAAAAATAAATTCAAGATGGATCACAGGAAGAAGGGGACTAAGCCACCATTCTTCAGAAATAATCCTCAGGGATAACAAAATTCAAGAGAACCCAGAATGATTGAGACAGGGGGTCAAAGGCCAACACAAGCACCTATTCAATGTTGGGGTTGTAAAGGAGATCATATGTTTAGATATTTTCCTCATAGAGGTGAAAAAGTGAGGATTGTTCATAATGTACATCAAGATGAAACAATGGAGGACATGGGAAGAAATGTACCAAGGAACTATGTAGCTCTGGACAAAAGTCAAGAAAAGTATCAGTCACATATGATTGAAGTGGAAGGTATGATCAACAACCAAACCATTGCTATTTTAATTGATTCAGGAGCTAGTCATAGTTATTTAGATCCTAAGATGGTGGAAAGTTTTAATTTTCCAAGAAGCAAGCATGGAAAATCTTGGTTGGTGCAGCTGGCTACCGGAGCCAAAAGAAATGTTAATGATATGGTTAAGTCATGTCTTATGGACATGAATGGACTGAACACCAGAGAATATTTGAACATCTTTCCTTTAGGTTCCTATGACTATCTAATTGGGATGGATTGATTGGACCAACATCATGCTAGCCTAGAATATCATAACACAACATTTACTTACTTGGATGAGGAAGGGAACCTAAGGACAGTGCAGGGAATTCCCAGGGTAGTAACCATCAGAGAAATTTCAGCATTGCAGCTGAAGAAATGTTAGAGAAAAGGGTGTGAAATATTTGTAGCTCATATGGAAGAGACACATAAAGATAAGGTGTCAAATATTGAAGATTGTGCAGTCCTAAAAGATTTTGAATATGTTTTTAAGGAAATATCAAGATTACCCCCTAAAAGAGACATTGATTTATCCATACATTTGATGTCTGGAGCAACTCCAGTATCCAAGACTCCCTACAGGATGAGTACGCCAGAATTGAAGGAGTTGCAAATGAAACTTGAAGAGCTCTTGAAGAAGGGGTATATATTCCCAAGTGTGTCACCTTGGGGTGCCCCAGTTTTATTTGTGAAGAAGAAGGATGGAACATGGAGATTTTGCATTGACTTTAGGCAGTTGAACAAGGTAACTGTGAAGAATAAGTATCCTTTGCCAAGGATTGATGACCTCTTTGATCAGTTGAATGATGCAAAAATATTCTCCAAGATTGATCTCAGGTCAGGTTATCATCAAGTAAGAATTAAATAAGAAGACATCAGCAAGACTATTTTCAGAACAAGGTATGGTCATTATGAGTTCACAGTGGTGCCATTTGGGTTATCAAATGCACCATCTTTCTTCATGTGTTTAATGAATGGTGTTTTCAGAGAATACTTAGATAATTTTGTCATTGTATTTTTAGATGACATTATTATATATTATGAGTCAGAGGAAGAGCATGAAAAACACTTGAGGATGGTATTGCAAGTATTAAGGGAGCATCAGTTGTATGCCAAATTGAGCAAGTGCTCATTTTATCAGAATAAAATTCATTATTTGGGGAATATCAATTCAGAGGAAGGGATAACAGTGGATCATAAGAATATAGAAGCCATCAGAGGATGGTCGGCACCAAATAATGTGACATAGGTCATATCATTCATGGGCCTTGTAGGCTACTATAGGAGATTTATATGAAGGATTCTCAAAGATTTCACACCCAATCACTTTCTTGCAAAAGAAGGGTGTGAAGTTTCAGTGGACATTGGATTGTGAAAAGAGTTTCCAATACTTGAAGAAATTATTAACAAGTGCTCCAATACTAAGGATTGTAGATCCAAATGAAGACTTCATTGTATGCATAGATGCATGTAAAGAAGGACTTGGTGGAGTCCTCAGTCAAAATGGGTTTGTTGTATGTTATGAATCAAGGAAGTTGAAGGAGCATGAATGTCACTCATGATTTGGAGATGGAATACATATTGCATGGCTTGACGAAGTGGAGGCACTACCTCATGGGGAAAAGTTTCAAGATAAGGACAGACCATAATGGTTTGAAATATTTATTTGATTAGCCAACTCTAAATGCTAGGAAAAGCAGGTGGTTAGAATTTCTCAGTGAATATGACTTTGATATAAAGCATATCAAAGGGAAAGAGAACAAAGTGGTTGATGCACTCAGAAGAATATTGTATGAGTTGCATGCTACAACCATTAGCATGTATGAATCAGATTTGAAAGACAAAATTATAGAGGTTGCCAAATCAGATTTGCAATACAAGGATGTAGTGGAAAAATTACAACAAGGTATTTTGCAGTAGAAAATTGAAGACTATAAGATAGAAAATGATGAAATTCTCATATACAGGGTCGGAATTTATGTACTAAATTCCCATGAATTGAAAAATATGATATTGAGAGAAATGCATAGTGTACCTTATGTTGGGCATCCAGGTTATCAGAAAACTATTGCAACTGTCAAGAGCCAATATTATTGGCCAGGAATGAAGAAAGAAGTTGTTGATTTTATTGCCAAATGTTTGGAATGTCAAAAGGTAAAGGCTGAGCATAGACACCCATCTAGTTTTCTACAACCATTACCCATTCCTGAGTGGAAATGGGAAGTTGAAACAATGGATTTCATCACCAAACTTCCCAGAACAAACAAGCAACATGATTCTATCATGGTAGTGGTGGATAAGCTTACTAAAGCTACCCATTTTATTCTAGTAAAGCTCAATCACAAGGAAGCCAACAATTGTTGATATTTATATGAGAGAAATTGCTCGATTACATGGTATACCCAAGACAATTGTGTCTAATAGAGATCCAAAATTTACATCAATTTTTTGGAAAGAATTATTTAAGGGATTTCGAACAAATTTAAATTTTAGCACAACTTATCATCCAGAATCAGATGGAGAAATAGAGAGGGTGAATCAAGTGATTGAGGATATGTTGAGCATGTATGTGATGGATAAACCATAAAAATGGGAAGAATAACTACACTTAGTAGAGTCTTCTTATAACAATGGGTACCAAACATCTCTAAAGATGAGCCCATTTGAGGCACTTTATGGCAGAAAGTGAAACACACCGGTAAGTTGGGATAACCCAACAAATAGAGCATTGGTTGGGCCAGATTTACTTAGGGAAATGGAGGATCAAATGTTGAAAATAAAACAAAATTTAAAGGCTTCCCAAGATAGGAAGAAAAGCTATGCTAACAAGGGTAGAACTCACAGGGAGTTTAAAGTGGGAGATCATGTATTCTTGAAAGTGAAGGAGAAAAAAAGTTCACTAAAGTTGAGAAAGTTTTCCAAGTTGGTAGCTAGATATTGTGGACCATTTGAAATCCTAGAAAGGAATTGTCCAGTAGCTTATATGATTTCATTCCATGCATCTATTTCTGTTCATAATGTATTCCATGTATCATTTCTCAAGAAATATATACCTGATACTAATCATGTAATTGATTGGAATGTGATTCAGGTGGATCAAGAAGGCGCTATTCAAGTGCATTTGATACGCATTATGGACCTAAAAATCAAACATCTCCATAATCGATCCATATGGCTTGTAAAGGTTCAATCGACCTGGTACGGTCCTGAGGACGCTACTTGGGAGCATGAGGATGCAATGAGGGTAGAATACACACATCTTTTTGAATATTTTGGAAATCTTGTTGATATGTGTACATAATGCACTGAGGACAGTGCATAAATAAGGGGAGGGGATTGTAATACCCCTAGGCCGAACCCAATTGTAAATGTAAATGAAAATGTACTTAAGTTGGTGAGTTATTTGATATCATTTTTTTGTATGCACCTTCCATGGTATAGGGCACACATGTATTGTGTACTAAAATGATGAAGTGTGCACATTCCAGGATACTGCACGCAACAAACTTAGGTGCGCATGATTTTGAGGCTAGGGAGCCTTTGTGTATATGTTGTGTTTTATAGGCTGGTGAGCTAGTTATTATAATCTAGGAGGCTTATGTTTTGAATTAGGCTAGAGAGCCTAGATGCTAAAGGTCAATGAGCCTATTTTTGTATATGTCTCATCATTAATATAAAATACATCATTGTGTGTAGACCGACCACAGATAAAAGAGTATGGGGGACTAAAATCCACTAGTTAGGGAAAGGGGGGGCTAAAATTTAAGGATAAAGGGCTAAGCTAGGGAGATTAAGCCAAAAAATAATATTATATTAATATTCCTAAAAGTATAAAGTATGGATAATTATTTTATCCTAAGTTCTAAGGTTGGGGACAAGTGGGCCAAAGTAGCTCCCAATATGAAAAGTGTCAAGTTGGGAACATGCATACATATAGTTTAGACTTAGCTCATTTGGTCATTCATTCACGGTATGATCATTCACTCACTGATTGAACTATCCTTTGTATCTTTTTGTTACTATCACTGTACCTGTACCCATACCCATACATGTATGTATACTTGGTTAGCTTGGGAGTTGGACTGAAGGAGCGGGTTGTCAAGCCCATGGGATACTGAAGAGGCGGATTGTCAGGCCCATAATAAGATTCTCTCTAAGTGAGAGAATTGTTGGGAATTGATTCCCAAAGGTTCTAAACTGTAGCTACAAGGCTTTGAGACTTCCTTTTTGTCCTGTTGTTGAAGCCCTGGAAGGGAAGTGGGGAAGTCGAGGGACTGTTGAGCAGAGAAGGGGAACACTTCCTGGGGCGGGACAGGCATGTGGGAAATGAGGGATTGTACGTTGTTAGTTTGAGTTGGAACCTGTGACAAAGTCTTTCCTTCTTTTCTAAAATACATCAGCCTGGTTAGGAATCCATTTACCCAGGTGGATTTTAGTCCCAGCTCAGGGGTGACCCACTACTGAGAGTGATGAGAAGTGTGGTCTAAGGCTGGGAGGTTCGTGGAAGTTTTACATGCAGTTGGTGATATTTTTACCAAGATAAGTGTCAATTTTGTGTTAATGTATATGTTGCATTATTATTTATGTGTTTATTTTTATGGGGTTTTTGTGTGTGTGGTTTATACCTGTCTTTATATTTATGGGTATTGCATGTCTATGTTGCATGCATATGTTTATTGTTACTTCTGTATGAATATGTGCATTTACGAAATGTTTTTTCTATTTTTATTTTTATATATAAGTTATGCAAGATTTTATGTGTGTATATGTTTTAATTTGCATACAGTTTGAAATTTTTTACGTGGCATAGCCCAGTTGGATGTTGGGGATGTTACAACTTAACTCCATCTGGAAACAACCTAACACATCCATGTCACTTTGATGTTCCACATCACTATTACAAGTTCTACATCACTAGTATGGGGTCCATGTCAACAATACAGGGTCCATGTCAAATTTTGATTACCCATCTACAATTGGGAATTTTCAGCAATTTTTCAATTTTTCAAATTTCCTCCATGAGGATGCCACAAATTTTCCAAGCTTCACTTTTTCACCTCATTTTTTCTATATTTTAATTCAAAATTGAGATAATTTTCCATTTTCCTCATTTTCCTTGATTTCTTTACACAAGTAGAATTCTTTTCTTACATATTCATCCATAGAACTTCCATGTCCCCCATATCCTTTATTAATACATTATGCATGCAATTTCAAATCCATGAAACCTCAATTACAACTCTATATACCTTTCCCTATTGACATTTTTCAATTATATATCTTTCAAACCACATTCTCTCAATCTCCATTAAGAGATTTTATCAAGCATTTTACAAACAACCTAGAATTTATTCATATATAGGTTAAGTTTTGGTCTATACAACCCTAGTGTTGTAACCTGTATCTTTGATACCACTTTGTAAGGTACTAAGTACCCTCTTTCCATCATTAAGGATATGTGGTACTTATTTAAAAGACCAATTTCCTTCATCTTCTTACATTGATAGTATTATGTATTCTACCCAACCATCTACTAGGATGAAATCCACATCTTATAGCTCTAATACCACTTTGTAAAGTATCTAGTACCCTCTATCCACCACTAAAGATACAAAGTAATTCTTGAAAATGCCAATTTCCTTCATCTTCTTACTATGATACCATTTTGCATTCTACCCAGCCATCTACTAGGCTGAAATCCACATCTTATAGCTTTGATACCATATAATTTCTTCATTGTATTGCTATTAATGAATTAAGACATGCAAGCATAACCATGCAGGATTATGTATACAAATGGAAGAACATTCCATCCATAATATAAACAAAATTAATTCAATATTTACACAAATAAATCATAAACACTTATCTTCTAATAATGATTCACGAATTGACTACAGATGAAGGATGTTCCACCCAACCATAAGATCTATTTTTCCTATCATATTTCTGAAACAAGTCCACTCCCAAGCCGAGGATATGAGTCCACAAGGACAAGATATAATATGTTTGTCTCTAACCTCTCACACAACCCAACTTCCTAGATTATAGCCCGATAACTCCTACAACTATAACAATACACCATCTCTCATCCCCCCATCAACTTGCACAAACCAAGGAATGTGATCTCCTTATTTGCCATAAAGTCCCTCAATCTATCCCACTTCCCTTCAGGGCTCCATCGCATAATACCCAAGAAATATCACTATTGGAAACTCAAGGATTCTCAGCTATAATGGAGTTTGATGCATGACCAAAACCACGGGTTATATTTGCATGCCAATATTAAACCACATGTCCTCTTAAGAAGCCCATGTATCTCTCCTGGAAACTAATCCCAAGATTGATATGTCTTAGGATAATATAAGGTAAAGGACATAGGCTTAGGAATAAAATTTATTACTTGTCTTTGGTCCCATTTGAGTCCCCTAAGACCCCTTTATTTCCTCTCTCATGGAATCATACCCCCCCATATATTTCATCGTTCTTTGACTACATCTTGTGATGTATATTTTTATTATTATTCAATGTACATTTACATATTACATTGTTTGGTTCTCAAATTTTCATCATGTATACATATACATACATTGTTAATCCTTGGATCAAAACTATGGTGTTATACTTGAAGTGTCATACATCCTAATCATATAATGAGAAGATCCATTAATTTAAGTTAGAATCCATAAATGGGTTGTTGATATAATATGATTAGACAACAAAAATAAATCAAAAGGTGGCATTGTTTGTCAAATAAATGGGGCACACATTTCCACCATATGTCCAACCCTTGTTCATCAACATTCCTCCTACAAATTTGGTTAGGTGCATAATATAATAAATTTTTCAAAGTCTAACATATTTATTTTCTCACTAGGAATTTATCTACCCCACCTTCTATGTACTTCACTTTTTTTCTTGTTCAAGACCCATGCACAATAAATTGTTTTAAAAGAAGGAATATGTACCCTTCTTTCCCTGGTTCATTCCTTATTTGTGAAGAACAAGAGGGAGTATATTTTTGTGTTACAACATAATCTCCACATGGGGGAATTGCTTCATTCAAGGTTCGTTAGAATCTCAATGTCTTATATATTTTTCAAACCATTGGAACTCAATATCAAACCACTGCCTTGTCTATTAGGTTATGGATTTTTAACAAAAACAAAGCATACTTAGGAAAATTCAACAATTTTAAAATGAAATATTATTCTACTATGTACAACATTTCTTCTTGACTAGAATTTTAGAAGAAGGAGAGTAGGAGAGGAAGAGGAAGGGGAGAAGGGGATGAGGGATAAGAGAAAGAGGGGGGAAGAAAAAGAAGAGTGGAAAATGAAGAGGAGAATAGGAACATGGATAGAGAGTGGAAAGAGAGGGAGAGGAAGAGGAAGGAGAATATGGAGAGAAAGAGGAAGAGAGGAAGAGAAAGAGGAAGTACAAGAGGGAGAGGAAGAGGAAACCCTTAAACCTATGTTTATTTTTGAAAATTCATAAACCAAAATCCCATCCCATTCTAAAAAACATCCAAATCACATCTCATACCAAATACCACCACATTTTAAATCTTATTCCATTTAAACCCAAATCCCACCCACAATTTCATTCAAAATGTTGGGTTAAATATACAAATTAAAAAAATAAATAGGGAGAAAATGCCAAAAACTTAGCTTGGAATCCAATAGATCTAGTGATGCCCCACAAATATCCATTGCATGTTCCTACTGATTTTTTATCTCCAACAATCTCTTTCCCATACATTCATGTGAAAATGAAATGAGGGGGGGTGTTATGGGGGGGATTTTTCAATTTACATAAGGACTATATAGGTAGGGTGACATAAAATTTTACTTTGTGTTATCTAATTTTTTTTCAATATTAATGTCAACTTTGCATTGAATGTGC
>JZKD02S1680935.1:35660-50387 GCA_000966675.3 Picea glauca
TGTGGCTCATAACCTTTCCATATCCATACCTTGCCATATCCAACCATGCCCTGGTCTCATACATGACTAGCTTACTGACATTCATTCTTATAACAAGTTCTTATCTTTTAATTTTGTTTGGTTACTACCCCATAACAAAATTAACATGACATTCTACTGTGTCAGTGTGTGCATTCATAAGCTAAAAAGATTTGAATTAATACATGACTCTAGCCTTTACCACATCCAGTGGTATGCATTCAATAATATAATCATGTGATTTTATATGATAATTCCGGCTGAGGAAATTCTTGCCTAAATTTCCTTTCAACAATTATGCAAAAAGAGTAATAAAAACTCATACCTGCATGATTGCCATTAATAAATTTTATACTACCTCAATATCTGATTGCAGTAGCAGCTTTCATGCTTCTTTTATCAAACTTATAACCATCACTTCAGCCCTCTGTTGCTTCCTTCCTTATGCAACAATATCACCAACAATACTTGCAAACATGCAAGCATTCTTTCCTCTGGCTGACCCAACCAACCATAACATACTTACGGCCACAAAAATTGCAGCAACTTCTTTCTCCCTATAAAACTTTTTCTTGTTGATCCCAGAAGTATTCAATTCTTCTCGAATTCTTGAATCTTCTTGTGCTTCCACTGTGATCATTGTGCATGATTATTCCTTCTCTGAGTACTTTTGACGTAGTGCCCCCACCTCAGCGGGGTCTGTTGACCTCCCGGTCAATGGATCTTCAACTCTCAGAGCAGGGGTAGCTCTTCGGGGCCCTACTATAACCTCCACGAAACAAATCCATAGGCCTTGCGTGAAACCTCAACCGCGAGAACTAGCGGCGTGCACAATCTTCCTCTATGTGACCAGCGGCTATGACCACGTGCCTATCCAAAAGGTGTTTCAGGATTTTGCGTACCCAGTGTTTCGATATGAGTCACCCTCGACTCTCTCTATCCCCGAAATATGAAATAAGAGTCTAGCACGTGCTAGCTCTTCTCTTAACTTCCACCGGCGTGACCTCTATCTATGACCTGGGGCCCAACTTCCGAGCACTACAGGAATTTACCCTTCATGAACTTCGAGGATTAGCTCTCCTCCTTTCTCCCGAGGTCCGAACTCTCAAACTCTATTCACCTCAGATCAACGGTCCACAACTTTCTGGGTTCAACAGCCCAGATCAATTCCTCGCGAATCGACAATTCGCATTTCAGGGTTTCGAAAAATAGTTCCCCTCGTTTCTTCTGATCTCTAGTTTTTTAAAATCCACACAAGTCAGATCCAATGACTCATAAATCCTCTTAATCCAACGGTGTGGATCCTTTCTCATGAATCGAGACTTCACGGTTCGCGAAATAAGAAAAAAGTTCTCTTCCCCTTTCCAACTTCCGACTTCACGAAATTCAAGTGCATCAGATTAACGACTCACACTCGCTGTGATTCAATGGTCTAGATATCTCCTTGTGAATTGAATGTTCGCATTTCAAGATTTTCAAGAGAAACTTCCTCCGTTCTCCCAACTCTCGATTTCTGATTTCCCAATGAAAGGAATAACGGTTCGATCTTCCTTGAGATCGATGGTTCGCTACCTCTCTTGAGCTATCGAGTTCTGAATGAATTACTTAGTCTCAAAGGGACTCGACCCTTCTGTTCCTTCCAAAAGACTTTATGGTGCCCTCCTGGCACACTCTACGCTCGTCTTCTTGAGCTCTTTGAAAAACAAGTTTCCTCTATATGCACTCCTTGCGCTTGATATGCACACCTTGCATATCTTACATAAGAGAACACTTGAAACTTATTCAATTTCTTCGCAAACTCATTCAGTCACCAAGAACATCATACCTTTACAAAACACATAATAACAGTAAACTATGAAACAATATCAACACTGTACAATTGGATCAATTTTCTTCTATCTGAAGACATCTCTAGCACTTTTTATGTTTTAATGTAACCATTACATCTGGATTCCTCTTTCCGATACCTTCCCAATCACATCTTCCTTGCTTAATTCTGAGCCTTGAGCAGAACTCTATGATCCTTTCAAACTTGTGCTTCTTTTCCGATGCACTTCTTATGCAATGATATGTTTTCTCTGAGCTAATGGCTCTTAGATCTTTGTTGGACCCTATCACAAAGTTCCAGGTATCCAATATTCTTTTGATGCGGATTCGAGCCAGACAAAACCCACCTTCTTCCTTCCTAACCCTTTTCCATTCTTTGGCACAGTTTTTGGGCACTAGCCCCTATTCTCTCAGCCCTTGACCCACGCGACCATGGGTCATGATCAAGCGCTAGATCAATAGGTGCTTACCCGAGACTTTGGCTTCAGAAGTTTTCAAAGCACAACAAAAAAATCTCTCGGAGTTCCAGATTACTAAACTCGCGAAGTAGGGTGGATTAACCATCCACATATACTTAGCATATGACGACTGACACTTACTATGGAACCTCAGGCATATAAGTTCCAAAACTTTGGGTCTTCAGGACCTTGGAGCTTTGAAGGATCTCGCATCCACACATCCGAACTGTTAATCTCTGAACATTCCCATGTCACCTTTGTTGACATCATTACGTCACATCACTTAACGTTTTCCAATTGTGGGGGCATGAAACGGTGGTTTGGAGTAACCCACCTTTCATCCTGCAATTCTTCTAACGCTGACACGTAACCCCTCGGTGAAGCCGCAATTTGGATTGCGGGACCACCTTGGAGAATTAACTCCTGTGCAACTTGGGTCCACGCAATGCCTCCTGGTCATTGATCTTGGTGTATCGTGATCAATGCCACTATGGGTCCTTCAACCTTTAACTTCGTTATGTAACCTCAGGTCCCACTAACCATGCTCATACGGAGTGCCACGTGGTGGAATTCTAACGACTGACTCATGGCCCAATCAAATGGTTGTCACATGTCACATTCCATATGGCATTTCAACCTGCCACGGGATCGAAACCCACTTACACATGGCACAAATACCATGTTTCCACATCCATCCAAGTGACGTCATCATGACTCACTAGTTTGGTTCTTCGGGAGCTTTCACCATTTACTACTGTGTTTGACCTTTTAACATTGGCTTGATCCAATGGTCGAGCTCTTCTCTCCAGATCTATGGTGTAGATCCACTTCAGAGCTTCAGGCTTTGACCCTTCTCTTGTTTCTGACATCAAACTTCACTGAAGTCACGAAGTCCGAAGGGATTCCGGGTTAACTCCTTTGCACCTTCCCCAGATATGACGATCGTAAGGGATTTCCCTTCCTTCCAAATAGATCCTATGATACATAACAAACTCTGTTACTCTGCAGATTTCCAAAGGAATTCATGGCTAACTACCTCACGGTCGTGAAGGATTCTCCTTCTCCCGAATAGATCCTAAAGTCCACATTACTCTGCGGCCCAACACCACTTATGTCGTGGTTTTATGACACTGCTACTCCTCCTGAGATTCTTAACACAACCGAGGTAACCTCTTAGCACTCGGGAACATTCTGAGGTTTGAAATTGGTTTCTCCAGACACAATTTCCACCTTAAACCTTGGGCCCAATGACCACTTATCCAGCCCATCCAAGCTCAGCATTGAAACCATGGGTCAGAACTCAAATTTTCTGTACTTCGACAACAATTCTTTATGAAACTTTTGCTTCAACTTCCACTAACATGGCCCATCTAGGCTCAGTGTTGTAACTATGGCTCTTATACCATATTGTAACATCCCCGACCACCAACAGGTCGGGCAATGCCACCTACACAACCTTAACTTATCCTTTAAAGCTATGATACCATATTTGTAACGTCCCCGGCCATCAAACCCACGGTCGGGCAACGCCACTACTCTTGCAGCTCTACTGCTCTATTATGATCTATGATAGCTCCAACCTTAAACTATGGGCTATTCCACACATAGATACTTGTAGAAAAACATACACATCCATATAAACATAGAATGACTATTTTACGTATATATAACATAATAATGCATAAATAATAGTAAGCCTACACATGCAGCATATACAACATATACATGCGATACTCATCAATTACAACATATGTACCATTACACAACATGTAAATGAACATAAAAGTGGTACTTATATTTTATTATAAGACCACCAACTATGTGCAGACCTTCCACAAACCTCCCAGCCATAGACCATGTTTCTCATCACTCTCAGCAGTAGGTCACCCCCGAGCTGGGAATAAGATCCAACGGGCAAGGGAATCTTAGGCTAGGCCAGGTCAACAGGAAGACACACAATTTATGAGGAAGGATTCTCTCCCAGGTGCCACTTATGTCCACTTCTCATAGAATCTCATTCCCCACATGCCTGTCCCACCCTAGGAGTATACAACTTCACTGTCACCAAGATAGTCCTTCGGCTGCTAAACCTCCCTTGCCTTAGGCTTCAACAACAAACCGGACCAAAATTCTCCGAGCTCTGTGGCAGCTACAGGACCCCTTCCAGGAGTTCTCACTTCCTCCGTGCACTCTCTCACCTGGAGAGTGTCGCTCGCAGGCCTGACAACTTGCCTCTTCAACGATAACCACCTCTCTCACCTGGAGAGAGTGTTGCACACATGCCTGACAACTTGCCTCTTCAGCTCCATTCCAGCACAAGGAGGACAAACATAATGGTTCAACACTCATTCACACAGGAATGACAGAAGGCAGCAAGCCACACTCAGTCCAGGAACTGCGTGGCCGCAACAACCCACTGTTACGACACCACACGACTCAGAAAAATACAGAATACCCAAGCTTCACAGAAAACATGGCTCAGTCCACGGGTTGTCATTGGTTTTAGGATGCATGACCAGAGGACAAAACACAGGGGTCAAGTGCAGAGGCAAAACGGGTTCAAACTGAGGGTGTATCTACTTCTCAAGAAAACATCACAGGCTTCGGGTTTCAAATCTGTGTGAGGCATACCGAGATCAGACACATCGGCCACACAGTTCAGACAGTGAACGACCAAATGGAGGATGAACCCATGTGGAGGTTGGAAGAATGACTCACGACCCCCAACACAGCTGACACTTCAGATTTTAACTGCATGCGCCTAGGTCGACACTTGTCTTCCTGGATCCACATGAGTTCCACTTAGCACACATTCCCTTTACAGGAACTTAGGACAGCACTCAACATGTCCACCTTAACCTTCAGGAAATAATAATAAATTATTATCCTCTTTAGAGCTAAGCCCCCTAGCTTATCCCTTAGGCCCACACACTTAGCCTCCTCCCTTACCCAACCTTGTGGAAGCTTAGTCCCCCATCACTCTTTCTTCGTGGTCGGTCTGCACGCAACAATGTTTATATTTTATTAATGATCTGCATAATTACATATACAAAATTAGGCCCCTGGCCTTTAACACCTAGGCTCTCCAGCATAATCACCAAATAAGCCTCTTAGCTTATTATAACTTGACTCACCAGCCTACAAAACATGTTTACAACATATAAATACAACTCGGGCTCATCCTTGGGGATATTACAACAACATACTTCCCTTGTCCTATGAATACTTCACCATGCTTCTGCCATACTTCTAATTCCAACTATTAGTGCATGAGATGAATATCCTTCATATCAAATTAAGTGGCTAGCTCCTTCTTACACTGAATGATGAGAGGCTTTGCACCTGTTAGGAACAAATCATCAACATATAACAGTAAAATCATAGGTGCATTATTCACAACTTTGTAATAGAGATTTGGATCAACATGACTCTTGGAAAATCCAAGTCTTGTTAAGTAGCTATCAATACGTGCATACCAAGCTCTTGGATCTTGCTAGAGTCCATATAAGGCCTTCTTCAATCTGCATACATGGGTTTCTTTTGGGTGTAACTCAAAACCTTGAGGTTTTTCTATGTATACTTCTTCCTCAATCACTCCATTGAGAAAGATGATATTCACATCCATCTGATGTAAACTCCAACACATTGATGCTGCTAGAGATATGATGGCTCTCATAGATGTATATTTGGAAACCAAAGAAAACATTTCATCATAATCTTCTCCCTTATGCTGAGAGAAACCTCTAGCCAAAAATCTTGCCTTTTATTTGTCAATACTTCCATCCATAACATGCTTTATCTTATAAACCCACTTTGAAGTGACTACAAACTTCTCTTTAGGTTTAGGGACAACTTCCCATACATCATTTTTCATAATATATTGGTATTCCTCTGTCATTGCCTCCTTCCATTCTTTCTGTTTGACTGATTCCTCAAAGGTGGAAGGTTCTGCATTGACAATACTTGTCATAAGTGTTGCATAAATAGAAAAACTTTTGGGTTTCTTACTTTGTCTAGAGGTTCCACTGGGAGATTTATTATTTTTTTCTTTCTGCAAGGTGGATCCAAGCCATGCTGGTCTCTTTCTAGTCTTAGGTGCAATAATTGGTTCCACATGTTCATGTGGTGGTTCTTGTTCTTCACTGGAGTGATCTGGAGAGAATATACTTTCTTCTTTGATATCTTCATGTTGCTCTTCTTTGTTGGAGTCTATGAAGTCTTCTATAGTCTTCTTGAATGCAATCGTTTCATCAAAAGTTATGTCTTTGCTGATTTCAACCTTCTATTGATCTGGAACGTAAATTCTATATGCTTTTGATTATTCACTATATTCAAAAAATGTACATTTCTTTCCTGAAGGTTCCAACTTATTTCTCTTATCCTCGGGAACATGAATATAGAAAATACATCCAAATATTCTCAAGTGTTCAACACTTGGCTTCTTCCGGAGTCATGTTCTTCAATATTCTATGTAGACTTCTATTCTGAATATACACCACTTTCATAACTGATTTTCCCCATAGGAACATGGATAAATTATGGTCATTCATCATTTCCTTAACTGATCCTTCAATAGTGTTATCTCCTCAAATAAATTAGTGGAAATTTTTCTTTTGAGGTGATAGGTTGTGGTCCAAAATTTATTCCTAAATTTTTGTAGGTAGGTTAGAGAGTCTATTTTCTGTAAATAAGCTCAGAAAGAATTTTTGATTTGGTTTGGTCAAGAAAAATTTAGAATCTCAGGTTTCGGTGGTTTAGGTAAGCCTGAAACGCGCTCATTAACCACCGAAAGCCTTTGTTCCCGGTAGTTAATAGGGAAAAGCAAAAGTGCGGTTAACTACCGAAAATATTTCAATGGGAAAAATGCAAAGCCCATGCTTTCGCACGAGCCAGTTTTCAATTGGCGCAATGATGGAAACATAACCACCAAAATCTCATGAAGGTGGTAAGGTATGCACGTTCTAGTTATTTCTATCCGAAAATTGAGATCCTGTTGTCCTTTCAACCACATTTGTCTTTTCAAGATTAAGACTCGGCGATGATACATAAATTCATGCATTCTTCCCGACTATCAGAAATGATTAGTCACATAGCCTCTCACCATTTCCAGTCACGAGTACACAATCCATTATGACCCCGTTAAGTCTCTCATTTAATCTTCATTCATTATCAATTTGAATTCGGGAGTTATTGAGATAGTTTTGAGTCCGTGATTTCATCAAACAAATGCATTTCCAAAGATCATAATCTCGTTTCCCATGGAGATCGTCGAGCACAGTTAGAGTCCAGAAAATCGCTCTCAAGCCAATTGTCATACCAATCAAGACAGGTCGATTCATCAAGCAAGTTTAAAACCAATCTTGTTTCAGTTTAAATGAATATCCCATCGAAACTCGAAATTTTCGGTATGCTTTCAGTCAGTTTGTTGCCTAAACTCGGTTAGTGTTTGAGCTTTGTGATCCGAACTCTATGTCACCCTGTCCCGTTTTCTCTTCCATGAGTCATACTCTCTGTCATCCTAAATCATAGAGTCTTTGTCTCCCTGGCACTCAGTTTTCCTTAATCACAGGTACAGTCAGCATTTACTAATTTCGAAAGCAGGTCCAGTTCTGAGGGCTGAAGTGGATGGAGTTTGGTACCTTGAGGCGCACCCTGAGGTGGACGAATTCTTCAAGCAGACTGGAGTGTATACCTATTGTGAAAAACTAGCATATTTTCATCAACAGGTGTCTGAGACTTTTGCTAGCTCGTATGATGGAAGAACAACAATAGTGGGAAAGGAACAGTTTGTGGTTGATGAGGCAGCCATAGCTGAGTTCACAGGTCTTCCCAGAACATGTGATTGTTGGTTCAAATCAACAGTACCTTCAAACATTGAGTTTAGGTCCTACCTACAACCTCTCCATAAAGATCTTACATGGAAAAAAGAAATACCAATGTCTTATCTGGAACCTAAATGGCAATCTCTCTTGAAGGCTATCTTTGTCTATATCACCTGTGAAGGTAGATACAACAGAGTCATGTTCTACCACTTCAAGCTTTTAAATCATTTCACAGGGAGATCTCCCATCAATTTACCATTTTAATTGCACAAAGCCCTCACAAAAATGTCTAAACAGGTCAAGGCCATGCCCACTAAGGTGGCAAGTAGATTGTCTCATCAAGGACTCATTACTCTTATCGTCAAAGAGTCATTGAAGAAAAGGCAGGTAGATTGGAACTATGTCCTCTTCTGGAATGAATTCCAGACTGATTGGCAACAATGGGAGAAGGGTAAAAAGGCTGCCACTAAGAAGACTATTACTCCTAAAAGCAGTCATAGAAAACGGAAGGGTATCTCACCACCAAGAGATCCAATAGAATCATCCTCTGTTAAAAATAAAAGAATCAAAAGAAAGTTACAGTTTGAGGGTGAGCAGTCCAAGTACCTTGCTACAGGAAGTAACCCTTTAAACCTACCCTATAGTGATTCAGAGCCAGAACAAGAGTTGGCAGAGATAGGGTAATGTACAGGCTGGACAAGTTGCAGACGATTGTTCCAATTTACCTCCACCAACTCCTCCAGAGGCACACAGTCCACCAGTGGAAAAAGCCTCTTCAAGTAAGCCTAAAGCATCTAGGGCACGTAAAATCAATAAACTCCTGCAACAAGTCTATGAAATGGAAGCCTTGGAAAGAGTTATTAAAAAGGCTAATACAGACTTGACTGAAAGAAATGCAGATCTTTTCAAAATAAACCAAACCCTCAAAGAGAAGCATGACAAGATCAAAGACAGGAATAGGGTATTGATCAGGGAGAACATGAAGTTGTACAGACAACTTAGAATTCTAAGGTTGAAATTAAAAGAGTCTCAATCACCAGCATAGGATAAAACCGGTTTGGAGACTCTAGCTAACTTAGCTACAACCATGGTAGATACACGAGAGCCTTCCACACAGCCAATTGAAGTTCGCAGATCTGCACGAACAAGGGCTGCATCGTCCAAAAAACCTTGAACATTAAGCAAGGAATCAAGGTAATCATTTTTGAAAATTTTGAAGTTTTCTCAAACCTGAAGTTTCGGTGGTTTAGGCGAACAGGACGACTGTTCATTAACCCTTGAAAACATAACTTTTGGTAGTTAATCCACTCAGGAGCCTTCTAGGTTAACCACCGAAAGCCTGTCACTGCCAGAATGATCGAATTTTTGCACAGATCAAAGTTTTTTGAGTTGGAATGGTTTGAAACATCTTTGAATGGACATTTGATGAATTGTCAAGTCAGATCCAATAGCTAATTTTTATGGATAATGGAAAGAAGAGGTGTTTCAAACGTTTTTGGTACCTTTGACAAAGGCATAAAATCAGGATGCTTACTCACATCAACAGATTCGAATTTGTATCTCTTGGAAGAGTCATCACTTAGCCTTGGAAGGCTATCCTGCACTGCACCATTACTCTACAAGAGATGAAGACCATGAAATCTGGGATTGACCTCATTTTTGGGGATCATTCCATATCTTTTGCAAACTAAATTTTGACTTTCTATCTTTAGCATATTTGATCCATGCTTTCAGGATCTCAAAACTGCATTGTAAAKMTATAAAGCTAAAGGTAGAATAGGAACTAAAGGTTCGACTTTGGAGACTTTTTTCATATTATGTACTCAAACTTCTCATTTTCATATTAAGTAATACAAGCTTCTTTTGCCATAACTTGTTCATATTTCATCTTCTTATCTATTCTGTACTTGCACCTTGATATTATATTCATGTTGTTATGCTTGTTTATGCCCGATAACTGTCATCTTATCATTGCATTCATAAGTTAAACTTTGCAAGTATTCCGGTGATTATTGTAATTGGCCATTCATAKATGYTKTATATGTGATTMTGYTGATATAATAGTTATTTMTCCATACATCCYWTTATTTATAAACTCTCTGAACATTTGTGGTTGAAATCCTTGTCCATCTAAATGTGTTCATGCATGTTTTGAGTGAGAAATGATTCAGTCCTCTGACTTGATCCAAACCCACACTTATTATTGAGAAAATAGTTACCAAAAGATTAAGTTACCAGGCATCTCTGACTTACAACCTAGGAGAGTTTCCTGGAGTGCTAACAAATTGGCGCCGTTGTCGGGGAGAGGTGATCGAAGCTCAGCTTCCTTGGGAGATGACATAGATCCATCTTTGATGATAGACAAAGCCTAGACATCATTTGGGTTGTAACTATCTATTTGGCGACTCCATTGAAACGAAGTGGCTCCAAAAAGAGCTCACACTAGGGAGAACCAAGAAGGCCCACTGACAACACCAGTTCCTGACCCTGAGAAGATCATCAGTAAGGGAAAATATTTACAAAGATAGGCTTCCGTATCTGCAAAGACATCAAATTCAGGTATTCAAACCGACACTTCTTCTTTCATATCTAAAAGGCCTCTAGTTGAATCCCCTGCTGCTGAAACTCATAGTTCTCAGGAAATTGAAAGTTTATCTAAAATATTGAAGGTAGAGGAACCTTCACTTTCCTCTAATGTTACTGACTCTGTTCTTGAGCATGATATTTCATCCCATCTTAAAGATATAATTACAGGGTCCTCTCAGCAAAAATAAACCTCTTCTTCATCTTCTTTGAATTCCTCACCCACCAAAACTACATAAGGTGTTTTCTACACTCATACTAATTTTCCTGTTCTTGAAGATATTTTACATGATCTTCCCTCTAAGGGAGAAGAAAGTTTAGCCTTGTTGCTTGGTTAGTTTTATAAGGCCTCTTATTTTTCACCTATTTCTAAAAATTCTGCTCAAAGTTAAGTGAGACAACCATTTTATTTTAACTCAGCCATCCCATCTCAACCTTCATCTCCTGCAAATTCTTCTTCTGTATCAACCCCCAAGACTGCCATGGCTGCCCCTTTAACCAAGATGGAACAGATTTTGGCAAATAGGTATGCTCCACTTGTCTTGCCCAATCCCTTATCTTCTATGCCAACTGGAGATTATCAGAAATATATACCAAAGTTTACCGGAGCGGGGGATTATACTGCTGAAGAACATATTGAAGCTTTTTATGCCTATGCTGAAAATATTAACATTTCAGAAGAAGATGTGTGGACCAGAGTTTTTGTTCAGATTTTGGATGGCCAAGCCCGGAAATGGTTCAAAGAGCTACCGACAAATTCAATCACAGGTATTGAACAATTAGATGAGGTATTCCTAAAACACTGGGGAGAAAGAAGAGATCTTCTATATTACATTTCTGAGTTTGGAAACTTAAGGAGAGAAGATGGAGAGTCGGTTTCAGACTTCATCAAAAGGTTTAATAGAATGTTTGGCAAGATCCCTACAGAGATCAAACCAAGTGATGCATCGACAAAGATCACATTCTCTATTGCCTTTGATCCAGATTTTTGTCTAATCCTCAGAGAAAGAAGATCATCCATACTTTCTTTAATGCAAGATGCTACCCTCAAAGTTGAATCAAACATTATGGCATCTCAGAAGCTCAAAGGAAAGGTCGAGAGAAAGAAGTTTGTTGTTGATCCCCCTTCTTCTTCTAATAGTAAAATGGAAAAGATGGCAAAGACGTTGGACAACTTGACATCTGAAATGTCAAAATTGAAGATCCAGAATCAGTAACCAGCAAGGACAAAAGAGCCAAATGCTTTTGTCCTGAGAAATCTGAATGCTTTCCCTTACAGAAGGAACAATCAACAAGTCTAGATCCTTCAGAGAGACAGGAATGCAACTGATGATCAGAGAATCAGACCCCCTTTTCAAAATGCAATGTTAGAAGAAGAACAATAGCCATCTCATGATGAAGTTGAAGAAGCAGATGAAATAAATTGTTTTGGTGACGAAAATGATTCCTCCTTTTTGACACAAGTAGATTATGAAGAAGCCCTGAAGGACCAACAAATTCATGAGGCGAGTATCAAATAATCTGTCTACCTGACGAATGATCAGAAAGGTTATAATTTAAGATCCAAAAATGCTTTCCCTAAACCATTGCTCGCTGCTCCTGTGAAGAATAAAGAAGTTGTTGCTCCTGTGAAGAATAAAGAAGTTGTTGCCAAGCAGTCTACTGCTCCTGTAAAATAGACCTCCTCTCCTACAAAACAACAGCAGAAGCAAACACAACCCCTAGCCAAGGAGCAAGTCATTCTCAAAGCTCCTTCCAACGAGGTAAAAACTTCTGATAAATCAGCTTTCTCTTTTAATTTTGAATCAGAAATTTAGAAAGTAAAGATACCTATGCCATTAACCGAACTCATGAAGAATGATATCTTTAAGTTTGCCATCCTGAAGTCCCTTGAACCAAAGACCTCTTCATCTGGTGATTTTGTTAACCTACAAGATGACAAGCCAACAGTAACTATAGGGCCTATGATAGAAGATCGAGATGATTCTTGTCCACCATTCTATATATCCCTAAATGCCCATGATAAGATCCTCCACAACTGCTTGCTTGATTCAGGAGCATCACATAATCTTATGCCCAAAGCAGTGATGGATGAGCTTGGGCTTGAAGTCACCAAACCATATCATGATCTCTTCTCTTTTGACTCTAGGAAAGTCAGATGCCTTGGCCTCATAAAAGACCTTGTTATAAACCTTGCCCAATTGCCAATGAGAAGCATGGTAATGGATGTGGTGGTTGCTGATATCCCACCCAAGTTTGGAATCCTCTTGTCTCGTCCATGGAGCAAAAGGTTAGGAGGTACCTTGTAGATGGATCTTTCATATGCTACGATTCTGGTGTTTGGAGGAGAGCTAAAAATATTTTACAGAGAGAATCAACTTGCCTACGTCATCAGTGATGCAAAAAATTATGTAAATCATTCTATTTATGCTGTGGATACAGATTTTGGCTCGTGCATCCTTCAAATAGATCATTCTCAATCAACTCCTATGCAGCTTGTGAAGCCCACTGAACAACAAACTGATGATAAGAACATTTCAGTTTGGACCATGTATTTTGATGGGGCCAGTACCAAACATTCAGCAGGTGCAGGGGTAGTTTTGATTTCTCCTTCAAAGGAGACTATACATTCGTCTTTTAAGCTCGATTTCAGAACTACTAACAACATAGCAGAGTATGAGGCCTTGTTGTTGGGATTAAATTCAGCTAAGGAGATGGGAATAAAAGGCTTAAAGGTGTTCAAAGATGCGGATCTCATCATACAACAAGTAAACAGTACCTTCCAAGCAAAGCATGTCAGATTGAAAGCCTACAGGGATGAGGTATGGAAAGTAAGAGATTCTTTTTCCATTTTTGAGATTTCTTATATACCCAGGGACATGAATCATCTTTCTAATTCCCTTGCTATTTCAGCCAGTATGTTTATTCCTCCCATGCCCCCCAGGCTCAGTTGAAATCCAAGTCAAATATAGACCATCTTTGCCCGACAATATTAAATACTGGAAAGTTTTTGAGGATGATGATGAACTTAATAGATTTCTTCAAGTGGTAGATGAATTTTGTAATATGCACGTTGACCAGCAGAATCTAAATGTAGAGGAATTCCAGAAGCCTAAGCTAAAACAAAAATTGGGCCAGCATGATATTGTTCAGCTACCTAACAATTATATACCTCGAGGTTTGGTACCTCTCAAAAAGCTTTTTGATCATAATGATGTCCCCTACAAGCCAGAAAAAAAGGAGAAATATCATTCTATTCATGAGCACAACATAGGGGGAAAAAGCCAACCTAAATTCATAAATCTATCATCTGAATTGACTGCTGATCAGAAGTCCGAATATTGCAGTGTTTTGAAAGAATTTTCTGATGTTTTTTCTTGGAAATATAGTGACCTGAAGACTTATGACCCTGATATTATTCAACACAATATCCCTCTTGAGAAAGAAACCATCCCTTTCAAACAAAAGCTCAGACCTATCAGTCCTCTTCTTCTGCCTGTGATTGAAAGAGAAATCAAAAAGCTTCTTGATGCTAAGATCATAATCCCTTTGAGATACTCCAAATGGATTGCAAATCTAGTAATAGTGAGAAAGAAAAATGGTGAGGTCAGGTTATGTGTGGACTTTAGAAACCTAAACAGATGCTCTAAGAAAGACAACTATCCCCTACCTAAAATGGAACATTTGCTGCAAAGGATTTCAGGGGCTACTGTCATGTCTTTCCTAGATGGTTTTTCCGGCTATAACCAGATTTCTGTCCATCCTGATGACCAAGAGAAGACTGCATTTACTACTCCTTGGGGTACCTTTATGTACACCAAAATGCCATTTGGATTAATGAATGTCGGGGCCACGTTTCAAAGGGCCATGGACATAGCTTTCATGGGTGAGAAGGACAAGTTTTTCCTCATATATCTTGATGACATCACAGTTTATTCCAGCAGTCATGAGGAGCATCTAAAGCATTTAAAAAGAGTGTTTTTGAAATGCAGGCAGTTCAGAATCTCATTGAATCCCAA
>JZKD02S1680935.1:50550-64410 GCA_000966675.3 Picea glauca
CCCCTACTACCCTCAAGGTAATGGCCTGGCCGAATCATCCAATAAGAGCTTAATCAAAATCATCAGAAAAATGTTAGAGGAAAACAAAAAGAATTGGGATTCTAAACTGAAATTTTCTTTGTGGGCAGATAGAGTAACTATCAAAAATTCCATAGGAACCTCTCCATTCAAATTGGTCTATGGAACTGATGCCATTTTTCCTGTTCAGTTAATTTTACCAGTGGCTAGATTCTTTCAAGAAGAGCAAACTGAGTCAAATGATATGGTAAGAAGAATGCTTGATTTGGTGGAACTGCAACAGGCTCGCGAACAGTTAGTGGACAGATCAGAGGGTCATCAAAAGAAGATCAAAGATACTTTTGACAGAAAGGAAAAGGTGGATAATTTTCAGGTTGGTGTCTGGGTTCTAAAATGGGATGCTCTTAGATAGGATAAAGGCAAGCATAACAAGTTCAATTCTTTGTGGAATGATCCTTTCATGATAACCCAAGTAAAAAATAACAACACATTCATTCTGCAGAATCTGGGAGGTGAAGAAATGTTCGGCGGCCCGGTAAACAGGCGATTTTTGAAACTCTATTTTGTCTAAGGCTGTGAAGCCTGGACACTGTAATTTTAGTTTTAGTCTTTATTTTTACAAAATAACTCCATGCCCAATGGAAACACTAACAGATAGTTTTTAGTTTTCTTTTCAGGAAAGAAATTGGTTCTGTGGTTCTTGAAACCTCACAGGGAGGCATTCATCCCCAATAGGAGCCAGTGTTATCTCCTCAAATAAATTGGTGGAAATTTTTCTTTTGAGGTGATAGGTTGTGGTCCAAAATTTATTCCTAAATTTTTGTAGGTAGGTTAGAGAGTCTATTTTCTGTAAATAAGCTCAGAAAGCATTTTTTATTTGGTTTGGTCAAGCAAAAGTCAGAATCTCAGGTTTCGGTGGTTTAGGCGAGCCTGAAACACGCTCATTAACCACCGAAAGAATTTGTTCCCGGTAGTTAAGAGGGCAAAGCAAAAGTGCGGTTAACTACCGAAAATATTTCAACGGGAAAAATGAAAAGCCCGTGCTTTCGCACAAGCCAGTTGCCAATCGGCGCAATGATGGAAACGTAACTGCCGAAATCTCATGAAGGTGGTAAGGTATGCACGTTCTGGTTATTTCTATCCAAAAATTGAGATCCTGTTGTCCAGATATCATAATCCTGTTTCCCATGGTAATCGTCGAGCGCAGTTAGAGTCCAGCAAATCGCTCTCAATCCAATTGTCATACCAATCAAGCCAGGTCGATTCATCAGGCAATTTTAAAACCCATCTTGTTTCAGTTTAAATGAATATCCCACTGAAACTCAAAATTTTCGACATGCTTTCAGTCAGTTTGTTGCCTAAACTCGGTTAGTGTTTGAGCTTTGTGATCCGAACTCTGTGTCACCCTGTCCTTTTTTCTCTTCCATGAGTCATACTCTCTGTCATCCTAAATCATAGAGTCTTTGTCTCCCTGGCACTCAGTTTTCCTTAATCACAAGTACAGTCAGCATTTACTAATGCCGAAAGCAGGTCTAGTTCTGAGGGCTGAAGTGGATGGAATTTGGTACCTTGAGGCACACCCTCAGGTGGCTGAATTCTTCAAGCAGACTGGAGTGTATACCTATTGTGAAAAACTAGTATATTTTCATCAATAGGTGTCCGAGACTTTTGCTAGCTCGTATGATGGAAGAAAAAAAACAGTGGGAAAGGAATAGTTTGTGGTTTATGAGGCAGCCATAGATGAGTTCACAGGTCTTCCCAGAATAGGTGATTGTTGGTTCAAATCAATGGTACCTTCAAACATTGAGTTTAGGTCCTACCTACAGCCTCTGCATAAAGATCTTACATGGAAAAAAGAAATACCAATGTCTTATCTGGAACCCAAATGGCAATCTCTCTTGAAGGCTATCTTTTTCTATATCACCTGTGAAGGTATATACAATAGAGTCATGTTCTACCACTTCAAGCTTTTAAATCATTTTACAGGGAGATCTCCCATCAATTTACCATTTTACTTGCACAAAGCCCTCACGAAAATGTCTAAACAGGTCAAGGCCAAGCCCAATAAGGTGGCAAGCAGATTGTCTCATCAAGGACTCATTACTCTTATCGTCAAAGAGTCATTGAAGAAAAGGCAGGTAGATTGGAACTATTTCCTCTTTTGGAATGAATTCCAGATTGATTGGCAACATCAAGAGAAGGGTAAAAAGGTTGCCACTAAGAAGACTGTTACTCCTAAAAGTAGTCATAGAAAACGGAAGGGTATCTCACCACCAAGAGATCTGATAGAATCATCCTCTATTAAAAAGAAAAGAATCAAAAGAAAGTTACAGTTTGAGGGTGAGCAGTCCAAGGACCCTGCTACAGAAAGTAACCCTTTAAACCTACCCTATAGTGATTCAGAGCCAGAACAAGAGTTAGCAGAGACACAGGGTAATGTACAGGATGGACAAGTTGCAGACAATTGTTCCAATTTACCTTCACCAACTCCTCCAGAAGCACACAATCCACCAGTGGCAAAATCCTCTTCAAGTAAGCCTAAAGCATCTAGGGCACAAAAAATCAATAAACTCTTGCAACAAGTCTATGAAATGGAAGTCTTGGAAAGAGTTATTAAAAAGGATAATATAGACTTGAGTGAAAGAAATGCAAAGCTTTTCAAAATAAACCAAACCCTCAAAGAGAAGCATGACAAGATCAAAGACAGGAACATGGTATTGATCAGGGAGAACATGAAGCTGTACAGACAACTTAGAATTCTAAGGTTGAAATTAAAAGAGTCTCAATCACCAGCACAGGAGAAAACTAGTTTGGAGACTCTAGCTAACTTAGCTACAACCATGGTAGATACACCAGAGCCTTCCACACAGCCAGTTGAAGTTCGCAGATCTTCACGAACAAGGGTTGCATCGTCCAAAAAACCTTGAACATTAAGCAAGGAATCAAGGTAATCATTTTTGCAAATTTTGAAGTTTTCTCAAAGCTGAAGTTTCGATGGTTTAGGCGAACATGACTACTGTTCATTAACCACCGAAAACAGAGCTTTCAGTTGTTAATCCACTCAGGAGCCTTCTAGGTTAACCATCGAAAGCCTGTCACTGCCAGAATGATCGAATTTTTGCACAAATCGAAGTTTTTTGAGTTGGAATGGTTTGAAACCTCTTCAAATGGACATTTGATGAATTTTCAAGTCAGATCCAATAGCTATTTTTGATGGATAATGGAAAGAAGAGGTGTTTCAAACGTTTTTGGTACCTTTGACAAAGGCAAAAAATCAGGATGCTTACTCACATCAACATATTCGAATTTGTATCTCTTGGAAGAGTCATCACTTAGCCTTGGAAGGCTATCCTTCACTGCACCATTACTCTACAAGAGATGAAGACCATGAAATCTGGGATTGACCTCATTTTTGGGGATCATTCCATATCTTTTGCAAACTAAATTTTGACTTTATATCTTTAGCATATTTGATCCATGCTTTCAGGAACTCAAAACTGCATTGTAAAGCTATAAAACTAAAGGTAGAATAGGAACTAAAGGTTCGACTTTGGAGACTTTTTTCATATTATGTACTCAAACTTATCATTTTCATATTAAGTAATACAAGCTTCTTTTGCCATAACTTGTTCAGATTTCATCTTCTTATCTATTCTATACTTGCACCTGGATATTATATTCATGCTGTTATGCTTGTTTATGCCCGATAACTGTCATCTTATCATTGCATTCATAAGTTAAACTTTGCAAGTATTCCGATGATTATTGTAAATGACCATTCATATATGCTTTATATGTGATTCTGCTGATATAATAGTTATTTCTCCATACATCCCTTTATTTATAAACTCTCTGAACATTTGTGGTTGAAAGCCTTGTCCATCTAAATGTGTTCATGCATGTTTTGAGTGAGAAATGATTCAGTCCTCCGACTTGATCCAAACCCACACTTATTATTGAGAAAACAATTACCAAAAGATTAAGTTACCAGGCATCTCTAACTTACAGCCTAGGAGAGTTTCCTGGAGTGCTAACAAATAGTTTTGTTCTTCCTTTCAGCCACACCATTTTGTTGAGGATTATGAGGAACTATAAGCTCGCTCCTAATCCTAGCTTATTTACAAAAGGAAACAAGCTCCTTGGATGTGTATTCTCCTCCATTATCGATTCTTATTATCTTGATCTTCTTATCTTGATCTTCTTATCTGTTAGATTCTCTACTTCAACTTTGAATTCTTGAAGTTTTCTAAAAATTTCATCCTTAGTCTTTAACATATACAACCATGTGTTTCTTGAGAAGTTATCTATGAACGTCACATAGTAAATAGATCCTCCTAGAGACTTCATTGGCATAGGACCACATACATCTGAATGTATTAGGTCTAAGATCCATTTGGATCTATTTTCACTGCTTGGGAATGGTTTCTTAATATTCTTCCCAAGTGCACATCCTCTGCACACACCTTCATGTATTGATTGTAATTCTAGTATGCCTACAACCCTCTGTTTTAGGGATGGAAAGGCTTGATAATGAAGGTGAACATACCTTCTATTCCATAACTCGGTAGGGTTGATTTTATCATGTACTAGAGCTTGAGTATTCTGACCCAGGAGTTTATACAATCTTCCTTCAGGAATTCCAATGACTCTACCATATTCTATCTTTGAATCTTTAGACCATATAAGAACTTTTCCATCTACACAAACTACTCTATCTCCTTTCTCTTCCAAACAAGAAATATTTACTAGATTCTTTTTCAAACCAGGAAGATATAAAACATTACTAAGATGGATAGATTTACCTGATTCCATCTTGATAGTAACTTGTCCAATTTCCTTGATTGTATAAGATTCTTGTCTCCAAGCTCCACTTTATGAGGTGTCTCCTTTTCCTTCGTGCTTGAGAAATTCTTACGGTCACCTGTCATATTCCTTGAAGCTCCACTATCGATCAACCACATGTCATCTTCAATGGTTCTAGTAAGAGATGAATAATAGAAGAAATATGTTTCATCATGCTTTGTCTTCTTTGAGGTTTCTTCATCATTGGTAGCTTATGTGTGATGTCTCTCTTTTCTCTTATTTGTTAGTCTAGGACAATTCCTCTTGTAGTGGCAATAATCATGGCATTCAAATCATTGTACCTTTGACATATCCCTCTTGAATGCCTTTCTTGAATAAGATATTTTCATACCTCCATGTATTTTGAACTTTGTTGCAAAGGCTTGAACATCTTCTTCCTTCTGAGGTTTTCCCATGGACTTTAACCTTGTCTCTTCTTGCACACAACATGTCCAAAGTTATTCTAACGTTGGGAACTCCTTCCTTGTATTCATGCTTGCAACAAATGGATCCCATGATCTAGAAAGACCATTGAGTGCTATGTTCACAACTTCCTTTTCTGGGATGGCTTCTCCAATAGCTTGTAATTGATCTTTCAACTGAGAAATCTTCACAAATTATGAAGCTATGGTGTCATCCTTTGTTATCTTTGTGTCACAGAGTTCATTCTTCAAACTCATCACTTGTCTAATATTTTTAATTGAGAAAAGGTTAGTTAGGGCATCGTACATCTTCTTGGATGAATCAAGATGAGAAATGTAGGGTAGAAAGTGATCCTTTACAAATTCCACTATGATACTCATAAAATTAATGTCATTATCCTTGAACTTCTCCAATGTTGCAACGGTCTGAGGTTCATTCTATTTTCCTGCTTCAAACTGTGGTTCCATGATATTGCCTTTCACGATATCTAAAAATTTATTCTTGGAAAGGATGAGGTCAATCCTTGTCTTCCATGCTCTAAAGTTTGAAGACCCTTCTAACTTGTTTTCTGACTTCATAGAGTAAGTCATGGCTGCATTGACTTTGACTTTGACTTTGATTTGACCAACCTTTGACTTTGACCAAAAACTCAAACTTGACGCATTGGCTTGCTGAGAGTACTAGGGGATGCGCTAAGGTAGGGGGAACAAGGATATCTAGGAATTAGGTCATGCACTTCACCTAAGGTGCCTCAATAAGAGGGTTAGGGTTTCGTTGTTGTAACAAAACTCTTGACTGCAACTGCAAATCCAACTAAGAAAATTCTCCCAATATACTTTCCAGTGTTTATATGATCCAGGAGGATCTTGGTGGAAATCCACCTTGTCCAACTAGCTCAAAACAATTTTTTGGCAACTTACTATTTTTAGCAGTTTTTCGGTTCCGAAACTTCCGGGGCCATTTTAAGGGCCTAAACGATGTTTTTTTATGATCAGGAAACTCAATGAAACACAAAGGCTCTCATTGAGCCCCATAAATGGATCTTATCGTGGATATCTTTCCAACGAGCTATTGTGCATCCTAAACGGAGATTGTATGCAAAAGTTACGACCCCAAGAAGTTGATGTATTAACTTACCCCAACAGGGCCCACATGGATTTGGACGCTTCATCTCCTAGGGTTAGGTTTTTGGATGTCTAGGGTTTTGGAATTCATGTTTATTGTAAAACAACCTTCAAGGACTCATTTTACTCATCTTCTTGTGAATGAGTGTAGCCATCACATCTCTTCTTAGAGATAAGCTGCCACCATTCTAGCAAGCTTGTTTTCAGTATGCATTTTACAGTTTTCAACATATTTCTTATTTAATAGAAGCCAAGTTTTATTGTATATCTATTATTTTTCACTGTGTCTCTATGTTAATATTATATATTTGTGTTTTCATTTTGTTCTTCTCATAAATCCAGATCAATGGTATCAGAGAAGTCTGCTCCTTGTCGTTTTTTTAATGCATGTCCCTATGCGGTCAAGGTATAGAGAGTTGGGTCTCAAGTTTATCTTGAGGAAAATTTCTCTCGAAAACCCAAGAAATCATCCATGGTGGGTGAAAATAAATATTACGGGACAAGAGATCCTTTCAAAATGTTGCTCGAGAAATCCCTTGAACGACAGAGGAACGAGATGATGGAAAACTTTGCAAAAATCCTTCGACGACTACCGACAAGCGATGCATCCACCTCAAGTGGAGGTGCCACCCCATTCAAGGTATAGATCAATTTTTATATTCCTATATTTGAAGGTCAAATAGATGTCAATGTCATAGATAAATGGTTAAACCTTCTAGAAGAGTATTTGTTTGTCCAGTAATTTTCCAATAGAGAAAAGATTACATTTGCGCTCCTCAAGGCCATCCCCCATGTCAAAGATTGGTGGGAGACTTTCTGTGAGCAAGATGAAATAGAGGGATCCACATTATTTGCAGTTGCATCAACTTGGGGTTCCTTTAGGGATTCTATTTAGGAATAATACTACCATGTTGGAAGTTATGACGACTTGTATACAAGATGGACCATAGTGCGGCAGGAAAGAGACCAAACAGTGCCAAAGTTCACTAATGTCTTCCATACCTTGTGCACCAAGTTGGGTATCAAAGATTATGAGTGAAATCTGGTGCTCAAGTACTGTGATGATTTGCATAGATACATATAGACACAAATGGAGTTTTTAGACATCTCATCATTGGGTGTGACCTATCGATATGCCATTAAAATCGAGCATAAGCTGAAACAAAAGACGCGACAATTTGGGTTTGGGAACTCCTCACAGTAGAAGCAGGGCAAGGGCATCCCCAACCCACATAAAAAAGGACACAACAAATATGGTAAACCTCAGGACAACCATTCCAAGACACAAGAAAAGAAGGACAATGGGAAGGCGAAGAAAGACACTGGGAAGTGGTGCGACTTCCATAAGATCCCCTGGCATAACACTGTTGATTGCCACTCAAAGTAGTCATTGGTGGCTAAGGTAAAATACTTTGAATGAGTTGTGGGTTCCGACTCTGAGTCAAAAATAGAAAATGGGATACAGATCATTGACGCGGAACCCAGTGCCACCATTTCTACTACCAATATTCATCCCGGTGAACCTAATGAGCCAGAAGAAGGAGAGTGCCTCTTTCATTCACAGATGTGGGTAAAAGGAACTCTGTTTCAATTCATCACTGATAATAGTAGCCAAAATAACCTCATCTCATCAAAGGTCTTCAAGCAGCTAGCCCTATCAACAACACCGCACCCGCATCCCTACACCATCAGATGGCTCCATCAAGGAAGTGATCTTCACATCAACCAACAGTGTCACCTCTCGTACGACATCAATCCATTCAAAGATGAGGTATTGTGTGATATTTATCCCCTTGAAGTTTGTGATGTTATTTTAGGCCAACCTTATTTATCAAAACATCATGATGTATATGAGTCTAGGCCTCTCGGTGTTATTATTACTTTGAATAGGAAATTGTAAGGATACCTGAGGTAGTCCCACCTGGTGTTATTTCCTTGATCTTTGCCAAGAAATGCAGGAAGGTCATTTCTTAGACTGGGAAGTTTGTCTTCTTCATGATTCTCTCTCAGAGTGAGCAAAAGGTTGCAGTCACACCCATGGCCTTTGCATCCGACCTCTCCATGCAACAAAAGAAAGTGGATAAGGTCGTGGAAGAATACAAATACATCTTATCATCACCTATTGGGGTACCTCTACACTATCAGGTCAAGCATCCTATTGATATGACCCCTCGCGAACGACTACCCAATGGGTCGGTCTATCACCACTCTCTACTAGAAAATGAGAAGATCGAGCGTCAAATCCAAGAACTTCTCCAAAAGGGGCACATCCAACCCATCTCATCACCTTGTGGAAGCTCAATCGTGCTAGTGCAGAAGATATACGGGACTTGGTGACTCTGCATTGATTATCGGGCCCTAAATAAAACGACAGTCAAGAATCGGTACCAAATTACCTTAATCGAAGATCTCCTTGATCAACTAAAGGGGGCCAAATAATTTAGTAAGATTGATCTAAAGTCTGGCTACCATCAGGTCCCAATAGAACCAACAGATGTATGGAAAACTTCCTTAAAGTCAAAAGAAGACATTTTCGAATGGCTAGTCATGCCCTTTGGTTTGACAAATTCTCCAACAAATTTTATGAGGATGATGGAGGAAATATTGTGGTCTTTCAGTAATTCTTTTTTGGTGGTGTATCTCGATGACATCCTCGTCTACAACAAGACTTGGGCAGAACACTTGCAACATATTCAACAGGTTTTGCACACTCTACAACAACACAAGCTATATGCGAACTTGGAAAAATGATCCTTAGGCATGAACAAGGTCCAATACCTAGGACACATTTTTGATGCGCATGGTGTGCATGTTGATCCAATGAAGATCCAAGTCATTCGTGACTGACCAACCCCAACCATGCTCACTGAGCTTCAAAGATTCTTGGACCTTGCTAATTTCTATCAAAGGTTCATGTTGGGATTCTCCCATATTGCATGGGCCCTCATCCAAATAACCAGAGGTGGTGGTAAGGAAACAATTGTGTGGGGCATGTCCCAATAGAAAGCGTTCAATGATCTGAAGCAACGTTTATGCTCCGCCCTAGTACTTTCATTACCTGACTTGCAACAACCCTTTGAGATCGAGACAAATTATTCAGACTATGTTGTGGGCACAGTCATCACTCAGCACAACCACCCCATGGTCTATCATAGTGAGACACTATCAAATGTTCTTGAACTTTTTTGGTTCTTAAACTTTTAAGGCCATTTTTTTGGAGAATCTTGGTGTCCACCCACCTTGTCAAACCTCAATGATATTCAAAGGCTCTGATTGATCCCCCTAAATGAATCTCCTTGTAAATACCTTTCCAACGAGCTATCGTGCACCCTAAACAGAGATCGTATGCAAAAGTTACGACCCCGGGAAGTTGATGTACTAACTTACCCCAATGGGGCCATATGAGTTTTGGCGCTTCATCTCCTAGGGTTAGGTTTTTGGATATCTATGGTTTTGGAATTCATTTTTATTGTAAAAAGGCCTTCAAAGCCTCATTGTACTCATCTTATTGTGAATGAGCATAGCCGTCACATCTCTTCTCAGAGATAAGCTTCCACCATTCTAGCAAGCTTGTTTTAAGTCTGCATTTTACATTTTTCAACATATTTCTTATTTAATAGAATTCAAGTTTTGTTGTATATCTATTATTTTTCACTGTGTCTCTGTGTTAATATTATAAATTTTTGGTTTCATTTCGTTTCTCTCATAAATCCATATCATTAGATTGTTCAAAGATAGTGTGGGCCCATAAACTGTTAAAATAATAGGTATGCTCGTTTCACCATAGACAATATCTCTATATTGTCACCCAACCATAGGCATAAGGACACCCCTGAGCACCTTAACCTTGAAAAATAGAATAATTCGGGAAGAAAACACTAGAACAGATAGCCAACTAAGATAGCATACCTCTCTCCACAGCTAGTGTACCATGAAGAAAGTCCAAACCATAAACCAAACACCAACTCACCACTGCATCAACTGCAGCTCTCCTTCAGTCATGCGCATCACTAGTCCTTATGAAGTTTTGAGAGTGAGTGAGTGCAAATGAGCTCAAGCGCCCTCTATTTATAGTGCTTAAAGTCGCCTAGATGAGTCAAATTCTCTTCCTGCAGGCTAATAACTTAATGTTATATTTTCTCTTAAGACGACTTGTCTTCTAGGGTTATTATCCAACCATTTAAGGTTTCTCTAGATTTCCAAAACATTCTAGTCTCGTCAAAGGTTACACGTAGAGGTTAATACCTCCCATAGCTACTGTAACATCAACAATTGCAACTATGCTCTTATGACTAGAGTGATGCATGTTAATGATCCACAGGTCTTTGAAGAAGCTCAAGGAAAACCTGAATGGGATGTTGCAATGAAAGATGAATATGAATCTTTAATGAAGAATCAAACTTTTGAGTTGACTCCTCTCCCAGAAGGTAAAAATCTCATTGGTTGCAAATGGGTATACATGATAAAGTTCACATCTAATGGAGCAATTGAGAAGCATAAGGATATATTGGTTGCAAAAGGATTTTCACAAAAAGAAGGTATTGATTATACTGAAACATTTTCCCATTTCGCTAAAATGACTACAATTCATATTGTAGTTTCTCTAGCTGTAAAATTTGGTTGGAAAATTCATCAAATGGATGCAAAAAGATTTTTTTTTGCATGGTGATTTACTTGAAGAAATTTGTATGAAACAACCCCTAGGTTTTATAAAATTTGGCCAAGAGCATCTTGTTTGTAAGCTTAAAAAATCATTGTATGGGTTAAAGAAGGCTCCAAGAGCATGGTACTCCAAAATTAATGAGTACTTCCTAAATGATGGATTTAAAAGAAGTCCTTATGATTGTGATCTTTATGTCAAAAATTGCAATGGTGATATTATAATGGTTTTCCTACATGTAGATGACTTAATAATTACAAGAAGCAGTTTAAGTAAGGTATATGACTTCAAGAAGCAGCTAAAGAAGTCTTTTGATATCACAGACTTGGGTTTATTACATTATTTTATTGGCATCCGGGTTTGGAAAGAAAAAGATAGAATTATTATATCACGACCAAAATATGCACTTGATCTATTGAAGAAGTTCAAAATGAAGAATTGTAAGTCAACTCCAACTCCAATTGATGAAGGGACCAAGTTAAGGAGAAACTCTATTTTTGAAAAAAATGATGGCACACTATATAGAGAATTGGTTGGAAGTATGATTTATCTAACAACCAGTAGACCAGATATTGCAGATGCAGGTGGAATGATTTCTAGATTTATGTTTGATCCTTGTCTTGAACATTGGAAGACAACTAAAAGAATACTTAGATACATCAAAGGAACTTATAAGCTTGGACTTGAATATCAATATGGTGGTAATGTTCAACTTCCAGGATATACAGACGCTGACTGGGCAGGAGATACTGATGATATAAAATCAACTTCTGGATATATATTTCATCTTGATTTGGGAGAAATCTCATGGAGTAGCAAGAAGCAAGCTACAATCTATTTATCATGAAATAAGATGAATATAAATGAGAAACACTTGCAACACAAGAAGCTACATGGATAAGAGGTATTCTTGTTGAATTGAATCATCCTCAAACAAAAGCTATGTATCTATTTACTGTGATAATCAAAGCACAATACAATTAACAAAGAATAATTCTTTTCATGCAAGGACCAAACATATTGAAATCCATCATCATTATGTTCATGAGAAAACACAAAAAGGCAACATCATGTTGAAATATTGGAAAACAGAAGATCAAGTTGCTGATATATTTACTAAACCTTTGAGTATTGCAAAGTTTGTAAAGTTCAGAAGCATGATAGGACTTAAATAAGTATCCCCTTAATAAAGTGTATGTTAACCCTAATAAACATTAAGGGGGAGTGTTAAAACATAGATTAATTACGTAATGTTTATTAGAGAAGGCGATGAAAAATGATCTAGAAGCCGAATTAAATGAGGTGGTTGGGGGAGTCAACACAGACTGCAAAAAATATCAAGGAATTTCAGGAAATCGCTAGAATATTTGGAAGCTTCCACATAGACCAGCTGCTTGTGTAAAATTCCTTATAAATTGACAACAATAGAACCCATTATGTATTACTTCATCGTCAATCCGAGTGTTGTGTATTCTTTTCTCTTCTCGCAATTTTAATTTTGTTTTTCTTCATGCTCTCTTAACTTGGTATTCCAAGTAAGATCTCTTTTTTCTTTCTTTGTTTTACATGTTCCAACTCCTTTAGTTTACACGCTTGATGACCAGGGGATCAAATTTTGCTCAATTTTCAAAGTGCTCGAAATGCGACGAAAACAGTGCCATTGCGTCCGTCTCGTCTTCCTGATTCCGGCGGTATATTTACTTTCTCAAACGGAGTCCATATGGAGAAGATATCGCGATATGTTCGCCAAGGCAAATAGGCAAAATTTTGGATGCTGACTGTACCTGTCCGTACAGTCTGTACGGTGACGTGGCAGGACCGTACAGGCCATACGGTGGTGATGTGGCACGCATTAGTTGGTTGATGATTGGCGACTTGGATGTTGACACGTGTCCTTTATGGGCGAATAGTATGAGGACACGTGGCCCAACCCGAGGGCGCCACGTGTCGCTCATTCTTTGGTCATTGTTTTCATATGTAAAAATTATATTGGGAGTCCACTGGGTTCGACCCCCAGACCTCCCATAGCACAAACCTTACAAAGCCTCCGCTAACCATTATGCCGCCCATTGTTCCTTGTCATATGGGTCAGCGCATTTATATTTAAGTTTGAATGTTATACCAAACGGAAAGGGGGACGGGTCGGGGCTAAGCCCCGGCCCGCGGTCTCATTGTAATAGTGTATGTGATCACCGTATATGGTGCGCGTGGTTGTATTTACGCGCGGGGTTTGAAACATGGTCACGGTCCTTTGCATTACCATATGACTGTATTAAAACATATACGCGCAGTTGTTGGCGCGTGGGACTTGGAATAGCCCACGGTTTCTTTGTATTGGCATATGACTTGGATCGCGGGAGTTAAACCGTTGGAGTGGTTCAACGACTTAACCACCCATTTGCCAAACCTATGGTCATATGCGCCATACGCCCAGGTGTCGAGGCGGTTAGGGGCTGGCGCGCCCTTAACCGTCCTACGGTTTGCACTGTTGGCACGGTTGTGCCCGGTGTTGGGTTTTTGCACTTAAATGAGCGTGTGAGCCAGGTTTGCTAAAGGGGGGGTGCGAATTGTAGAACCAGAGACAACAAGCTTGGAGAAGGAGACTTCCAGGAGGCCTATCTTTCTCATTTTTCGACCGATTGAGGTGTCGAAAGAGCCCAGACAAGGGTTTTGGGACACTGGGAAGCCATTGGAGCAGTCGGTTTGTTAGTTTGAGCATTGTAAGACATGTTTTTGAGCACTTTTTGAGCAATTAATAATAATGATCCATTGGAAGCTGGACCAAGAGATGTA
>JZKD02S1680935.1:87373-104900 GCA_000966675.3 Picea glauca
CTGTTATTATTGGATTTTCTCCATTTTTGGGAGATATTGGGCATTTTTGGAGCCCAAATTTTGGGAGGAAGTTGGGGATGGATAACCAACTTCAGATCTATATAAACCAGGCCTGCTTGAGGCCATAAAGGACAGAAAAAGAAGAGTTATGCTGAAGGGAAGCCAAGCCAAAGCCATTTTTATGCAGGGAAGCTATTGAGGAGCAGACGTTGTCGGGTCATTTCTGGGAGCTCCGGATGTCCATTTTGCATGTCGTTTTCTTTGCAGGGTTCTACAGATCTGGAAGAACATGACCAGATCAATATTGTAGCCAATTGGCACTGCTATGATGTACTTTTGAGATTTTGAACAAAATTAAAGAAGCCTTCCCCACAGAGACAAAGGCCCGGAGACATAGGCAAAGTTGTGCCGAACTCCGTTATCAATTCTCGTGCTTATGGTTTGTTGTCTATTATTTTATTTCAGATCTGCATATGTGTATATGGCTGTTATAATTCCTCTTCTTTCCTCATTCTTTCACTAAGTTTCTCAAATGGGTAATTAACACATGCAAAATTAAAACTCAACCATAGTCATTAAAAGATCCTATGGATCACTGACACCTTGGCCTCATCTCTATCCAAATGATTGATCAGTCCCTCAAACATTCGCTAAAAGGACCTCATCAACCCAACCACATCAGCCACAACTACATGTTCCTGCCTAACAACCTCTTCGTCTCCTTAGTGGTTAGACCCCTCAGGTGTGGATGCTACTGGGGGTGTCGCACCTCTTCCCCTAGAACCCTGTCGTTTGCCTCTACGACATCCTCTACCTGCATTAATACAACCAATTCAATTAGAAACATTTATATAATCAAGTATCTAATCAATGGAATATGTACTGATCCCAAGTCGCAGCTTGAATCAGATCTGATACCATATGTAATGACCCCAGTCGTTACGACAATATGTGACACAAAACCCGTACATTTTTATTTTTTTTTACAAAGTAATAAGGCCCATACATCCAAATGTCGCAATACGACGATTGACACAATGCATGCAAATCATGCAACAAGGAATAGAACGACCTAGCATACTAGCACATCATGCAGTGGGAAGCAACCTATGACATTCAATCAGATGAAAAATAAAAACGACTACCTGCCCGTCCTACCCTGCTATGGTTATGACCTCTAGGACACATAAGCAATGCTCAAGCCCAGGTTCCCATCGATTTTGACCATTTAAGGTCTCAAGGTTGGTGAATTTTGTGAGGAACAAGGAGGTGTCTACATCCTGCTCGACACACGCAAGATCACGCCTAGTAATATAAAAGACAACATCAATCAAACCAACCAAAACAACTTCGATGACTAGTATCTAGAACCTTCCCGGTGAGTGAGAGACAAACACAATGACGTTACAACCCAACACAACCTTACTTAAAAAAAACAACATCATCCACAGTGGGAGACGCATGATCCAAAGTCAGATTTCATATGCACTTCTTAATCAATGCACGCAATGAACCAATCATAAGGTATCACGTCACCACCTTGCGACAAAGGCGCTAGGGACCCATGCTCAAACAAACAATTCTAACCCGTCTACCAAACATAAAATCGAACGCGCCTTAAAGTTGTAAATGAAAAGAGAATGTGTTAAGGTGAAGAACTTGTAGTTTGTAAAATCATGGTCTAACTTCTATATGATTTTTCTTAATTCATTAAAATTTCTTCACATTAAAACAAGGCTTTAGTAAATAATGATACATCTTACTAAACTAATATCGAATTGAAGAGTTCTAGATATGGAAGGAAAAAGAACTATAACAAAACATAATTTCTTGAAAATTGAAGGACAACGTTCTAAAATTTCAAGAGGAAGGAGGATGTGTTAAACATGAAGACATTTATAGTTTGAGAAAGTATATCCCATTTTTATAACCCTTTTCATTAAAGCAATTGTTGAGTTAGACATTAAATATTTAAAAACATTGAGGACCTATCACCTTTATCTCAAATAGGAAAAACCAAATTAGGATAGATGTGAATAATCAAGTATATCACCAAATGTAGATTTGGTTTATAAATCATTAACCACATTATGCAAGAAAACAAAATTGGTGTTATCAACTTAAATGAAGTATTATAATTATTGTTTCTTTTTTTTTAAAGGTGCTCATATACATATTACTGAACTAATACCAAATTGATGAATTCGAGATATGGAATAGAACATAATTAATAAAAAGGGTAAAATTTTGAAGAAATCGAGCTATGGATTAGAACACCATATCTTATCACCATACAATAATTTACATGGAACTAAAATCAACATGCGTACTTGGAGACATAAATGCAGGCATAATCGCCAAATCTGACCGAAATAAGTTGTACAATAAGGGAACGACCTGAGTAAGGTGAGGCTGGTTGGGAGCCTTATGAGTAACATGGTGAAGTGTGCCTTTATTGTTTTATACACACCAGCTGAGAAAAACGTCACCGTTGATAATTATTGAAATTAAAGTCTGGTAACTACAATGCCATTTATTAATACCATACAAGTTCGCTGGTATCTGTGCGAAGGAATTTAACTATATAAAAAGGGTTTAACAAGAAATTTTGTACAGTCAGTTAACCGTTGTAAAAGAATAAATTATAAAAATGATTACTGGTTTAAAAGGATGACCACAACGGATACCCTGCCACAACCAGTCGCCATAATTATGACAGAGAAATTTCCTAAACACAAAAACTATGCCAGCACTATTCACTAAATAAATAAAATCTCTATGTGATTATGGGGATCTCTATGTTCGTTATTAGCGTCCACCCGCGGTCATTGGTTGACGTCTTGAGAGAATTCAGGGCTATACATATGTTCAAGAAATGAATTTAATTAATTTAAAAAATTGATAACATATTTCCTGGCCGCCCTTCCTCCCACTATGTAAGGATCAAACTAGTTTATTAAACTGTATACATAATTTACTAGTGGATGAATTTCAGGAGTTTTTTTTTTATCCATTGAATACCCATAAATTTATATATTTAGCTTATAAAATATCAATTTATCCAATGAATAATGCAATTATCACCGTAAATGAATTTATCGTTGTGAAGCAAATTAATACTGCAACTGCGAAATATCATGTAAACGATAATGCAAATTATTTCTGTGAATGCAAGTTATTTACCATCGCTCAACAATTCACTTAAAAATCACAGTAATCACTCAACAGTCACTCAACAAAAACATTGAAAATCGCTCAACATTTACACTGTAAATCTCTCCACAAAACACTGTAAATCGCTCAACAACATCACTGTAATTCACTCAACAAAACACTGATAATATCTCAACAACATCATTGTAATTAGATCAACAAAACACTGTAAATGGCTCAACAACATCACTTTAATTCGCTCAACAAAACACTGTAAATCGCTCAGCAAATACACTGTATATCGCTCAACAAATCGCTCGACAAATCATTGTAATCGCTCAACAAAATTACTGTAAATCGCTCAACAAAATTACTGTAAATCGCTCAACAAAATCACTGTAAATCGCTCAACAAATATACTGGAAATCGCTCAACAAAATTACTGTAAATCACTCAACCACATCACTGTAAATCGCTCAACAAATACACTGGAAATCGATACTGACGGAAGGGTTTACAAAGTAAAATGAGTTTTAAGAGCCCAACTCGACTACAACCAGCATCCTAAAACCACAACAGGAATTGAAACTGAATAAAATCTTAGATTTAAATCATTACTATGAACAGATAAAATAATGTCAACTGGAAATGCATCAGTTGATTCAAAATCATTATAATCTCATATGCAAGAAAACTTAACTGAATATAACAAAATTTAAATAAGCGTACCGAATCTAAAGGCGATGAGCCCATAGACGTTGTCCTGCACGTTCGCTCTGTCCAGATTCCTCTTGTCGACCGATGAGACCTCACCGATACCTCCCAGGCAACTCTAGGGGTAATCTTCTTCCCCATGAGCCCCTCGAGCTGCAAAGGGGCCACACACACAATACCATAGAATTCTATCTCCCATCTCACCTCGCAAGGTTTAGCTACCACTTGTTACCCGAGCTGGGTATCCCAACTCCCACAAGAGAAACTCATTCAAGATAAAATTTCGGAACCGTAACACTACACAAGCCTGATGTGATCATACTCCTCCTCCTCCATCCTTTTTATATATTTTTCTTAGTCATTAGTTTCCCAAACCCTCATTAGATTCCTTTTTCATTTAATTAATTACAAAAAACATCCCCCATACACATGTCACCCGATCCCCTAGTTGCACCAGAAAATCAATTTATTAATTAATTAAGTTTGTCTATTTCCCTCACCCACCTAAAAGAGTTCCTAAAAACGCTCCTCAGTGTCCCATTATTCCCTTACAATTCTTAAATGACTTACGCCTTACTTAAATCCTAATTGAGTTCATAAATAGAAAGTTCCAAAAGCTAGATTCCTTACTAAGTTAGACATTCACCCTTTTTCTTTAAGTTTTCCCTTTTCTTTAAATTTCCCTTTTATTTTTAACTAAGTTCAGAATTAGCAAGTTTAGACAAAACAACCATTTACCCTTTTAATAATGTAATCCTCCAATAATTTTTTACTTTTAATAAAAAGTTTGAAATTTTCTTTACCCCTGTCTTGTTACATGTCTATATAGTTTTCCTTTGATCACATGTTCTACTTAGACCTAGGTTTTAAATTCACTAGGTTAGGCGAAAGTTTTTAAGGGAACAGAAAGTTATTAAATTTTACTCATACCATCATCTAATTTAAGGTCGACCAGGTCCTAAAGAGGCTTAGTATTCTAGGTACTAGGTTTATTAACTTACAAGTTAAAATTGCGATGTGCCCTTCAGGACTCATTACGTGCTCCAAGGGTGCCACTCGCCTCTTTCTGTTTTATTTACATGACGTTCCCTTCAAGACGCACTATGTGCTCGAAGGGTGCCACTCACCTCTTGACTAAATTTGGTAGACGTCAAACCCCTGGAGTCAATACTCCAACAGGTGATATTATGGGAGACTAAGGGCCTCTAAGGAATAAGGACCCTGCCTTATTGTGCACCCTTCAGAATCATTGTGAGAGACTGTCACAGTATGCCCTCACGACATCGTGGGTCTTCTCGAACTAGGTAATCGTTAACCTACAGTTCGAGCCACGACAGGAGTGCTAGTAGGTTGTGGAAACGATGCTGCCACACCTCTCTCTCAATGTCTCTGGTTGTCGTGCATGTCCCCTTTACTCCAAATGTGAGTCTGGTCGGCAAGCTATCGCTAGCCTACATCCATCAATGAATCATGTCAGCAATAAAAATCAACATCATAATATCTAATCATATGTACATATGTCACATCAACCAAATTCAAACCCTAACAATCCACTCCCTGAATTGATCCAGAGTCCACAGAGTTTCATCGATGCCTCAGCATCCTCAAACGTCCATAGTCCTGCACACTCAAGAGAACCCAGTCAATAACACATGTCGATGTAAATACAACAAAAATAACATATCATCAAATCCACAATATCTCATAATCATAATCAAAACAACCAATCGTATAAAGAATTGGATCACTTGCATGCAAGTGTCGTCAAAGAATAAGTTCTCTCAGTGCGCGCAAGAGCGGGATGTTACATACACCCCCTCTTGTTTTAAAATTCGTCCCGAAGTTTCACTGTATGTAAGTGCCGAAATAAAGTGTATCACAGTATCATATGTCTAGCTATCAAATAAAAATGGAAACTGTTGACTCATATCATATGCGTCCGCCCAGGTCGTCGAATGTGGACTATAGTTGTCCCACTGAACCTTGACCTGATATACTATTTGACGTCGTAGCTGTCGAATGTGATGGTCCAAGATACGGATTGGCTCCGCCATGAGAGCACCCTCATCCAATACCTGCAAGGAACTCATGTTAATAACATGTGTAGGATCACTAACATAATGTCTCAAAAAAAATACGTGAAAAACATCGTGCATACGCCTGAAAGAATCAGGCAATGCTAGTTGATAGGCCACAAGAACCTTCTTTTCCACAATATTGAAGGGTCCCACGAAAATAGGAGAGAGTTTAGCACCATTTCCAAACTTGATCGAAATCTTATGCGGTTTCACCCGCAAGAAGACTCGATCGCCAACTTCATAAATACGATCGACATGATGTGCATCGATATAACTCTTTTGTCGATCTTGCACTTCCTTGATCCTTTGCCTTATTGTTTGCATTTTATCTTCCATTTCTTGGATCAATTCTGGTCCCACCAGGACCCTATCCTCAAGCTGATCCCAACTCAAAGGCATATGACACTGTCGCCTGTAAAGAAAATCAAAAGGCGCCATCTTAATGGTGCTTTGTTAAATGTTGTTATATGAAAATTCAACCAGTGGAAATAATTCTTCCCAATGATTTTGTTGGTCCATCACGTACATATGCAACATATACTCAAAGATTTGTTTTTTTCTTTCAGTCTTCCCGTCTGTCTCTGAATGATATGCAGTACTAATGTTAAGTTGGGTTCCCAAGGCCTCTTGGAAACTAGTCCAAAATCGTCCTGTAAACATCGATCCTCTATCGGATTTAATCCTCTTAGGCATGCCATGCAACCTCCAATCTCACTGATAAAAACTCTAGCTATGTCAGGTGCCTGATATGTCATACACACAAGGATAAAATGTGCACTCTTCATCAGAGTGTCGACTACTACAAAAATCGAGTCGTGTCTCCTCGCTATCAATGGAAATCCAACAATGAAATCCATCGAAATTGCCTCCCATATCGATTATAGAATAGCATGTGGATGTAGTAATCATGCCGGATGTCTATGTTCAGCCTTCATCTGCTGACATTCTAGACATCTTTCCATATAGTTGACTATGTCTTCCTTCATTCCTTTCTAGAAGAATAAGGGTTTAAGGTCTGCCATCATCTTCGTGACTCCAGGATTAGAGATGTACACTAATCTACGAGCCTTGTTTAGGATCAAACTCCTCAACTTTTCATTGGGCAGTACTTAAATTCAACTTTTAAATCTCAATAATTTGTCATTGTCCGTGTTTTGTATGATAAAATCCTTGACCTATTTGTACCAGTCATCATTGTGATATAAAGTTAAAATATTTTCACGTAGATTCTTCTGAAGAGGCATCATCGAAAATATGCGTGGTCTCCGACTCACCGCATCAACCACTCTATTCATTGTTCATTTTATGTAAGTAATATTGAAATCATATTCCCTAAGCAATTCCGACCAACGTCGTTGTCGTGCGTTCAAGTCGCTTTGAGTAAAGATGTGTTGTAGACCACAATAGTCTGTTTTTAGTTCGAATTTTCATCCAATAAGTTAGTGTCTCCAAACTCTCAAGGCATAAACAATGGATAACAAATCCAAATCGTGCGTTGCATAGTTCTCCTCATGCGTTCTCAACTTTCTCGAGATGTAAGTGATCACTCGACCGTCTTACATCAAGACTCCACCTAAGCCTTCCTTGGATGCATCAGTGCATACAAAGAATTCCATTTCCATGTCAGGGACCTTTAGTAATGGTGTTTTTGTCAACATCTCCTTAAGCCTCCGAAATTCCTACCCGCATTTCTCCATTCAAACAAACTTATTGTTCTTCTTTTTCAATTTCGTGATCGGATTTGCTATCTTCAAAAAAACCTCGACAAACCGTGGATAGTATCCCGCTAAACCAATGAAGCTACACACTTCGGGGACATTCGTCGTCACATGCCATTCCATAATAGCCTTGACCATTGTTGGATCCACAACAATACATTCGTCAGAGATGACATGCCCTAAGTACTAAATCTTCGATTGATAAAACGACCATTTAGACAGTTTCCCATACAATTTGTTCTCTCGTAGACTCTGTAGTACCAAGAGAAAGTGCTCATCATGCTCCTCCATCATCCGAGAGTAAATCAAAACATCGTTAATGAATACTTGGATGAACTTTTCCAAGTATTCGCGGAACACCCCATTCATGAAACTCATAAATACCCCTGGGGCGTTTGTCAGTCCAAACGATAAAATAGTAAAATCATAATTTCCAAGCCTCATCTTAAAGGCGGTCTTAGGGATTCTGTCCTCCTTGATCCATAACTGGTGATACCCTGATCTCAAGTCGATCTTTAAAAAAACTGTCACATCTTTCATCTGATCAAACAGATCATCAATCCTTGGAAACATATACTGATTCTTGATCGTTTCCTTGTTCAATTGATGATATTCAATGCCTATTATCCACAGCCAATCCTTCTTCTGTATGAATATAATAGGCTCACCCCACAGTGACACACTTGGACGTATAAGTCGAAGGTACAACAACTCCTTCAGTTTCATTTTCAACTCTTGTAACTTCGGGGTCAACATTTGATAAGGAGTTTTTGTTATTGGTTCAGTTCTCGGTTTTACGTCGATGGTAAATTCCAATTCCCTCTCTAGCAGCATCCCAGTTAACTCCCCAGGGAAGACATATGCAAAATCTCGCACCATCGGAAGGTTTTCTAGACCTTCCACTACTCCCTTCTCATTTAACGCAAGGATCGCATAAAGCTTACATCCCTTGCGCATGCTCTTCCATAGCTGCAAGGAAGGGATGAACCTCATGGAGACTCCTTGGTTCTGACCTACGATCATGCATCTCTGTCCCTTGTCATCCACCAAGCTCAATCATTTCTTCTTATAGTTGAGTATCGCCTCATGCGATTCAAACCAGTCCATACCGATCACGACCTCATAAGACCCTAAGATCATGATGTACAGTTTGGCCCTTGTGAGAAATTATCCTAGGTTAAGGCTACAATCTATCACCTTCCCTCCAACCTTCTGTTTGGCTCCCGAAGCCATTTATACAAAGATAAACTTGTCATGTTTGACTGCCTTTACCTTAATTCTTTTTAGCATTGCATCAGAAATAAAACTCTATGTAGCACCTGGATCTATCAAAACAATAAGGGTCTAGTCAGCAACGATACTTGATGTCTCGAGCACAGTTTACTAGTGCTCTGCCTGGCAGTTATTCACCGCTGCATGAATCCGATGGGCCTTGCCCAAATATCCCATGGTATTGGGTCTGGATGATCCAGATGCTCTTGTCCTCTCAACTGGGCAGTCACGCTGGTAATATGGCTCTCCACATGTCCAACACCCTTTCTTCGTTCCAGTACTCCTGGTACCTGAAGTAGAAGTTGACGGCCCATTGGAATGGAACCCTGGTCTATTCTGTTGAACAAGCCTAAACTGTTGTTTCTACGGTCGATGTTGCTGGTGGTGTTGTGGCCCTCGGTAAGGAGTCTGCTGCTAAGGCACTGATCACTGAGGTGTAGTGAATATGTATCCTCTTGGAGTACCTCGATACCCTGGTGCATGCCTAGTTGGTGTCTGATGCTGTTGTGCACCATATGACGCTTGTCCAGCTGGTCTTGCTAGAGTCCTACTCTGACCCCCGCTAATAAGTTCCTCCTCTATTATGAGGGCCTTATGAAAAACATCATGCAAGGTTGAGGCCTCATAATCCTAACCTTTGGACGAATGCTGACATTAAGGAAAAACATGAACTTGTTGACCTTAAGTTTCTCGGTATTCAGGTGGGGATCATACCAAAGAAGATCCATGAAACAGGCCTCGTATACGGGCATCGTATGGCCTCCTTGTTGCAAGGCGTTGAACTTGTTGAGTTGACGCTCAATGAATTCCTCAGATAAATACCTCTCCTGGAACCGTTCCTCAAACAGTTCCCATGAAACGTCTTTGACTTCCATGTTCAATTGAGGCAGGAGCGTCTTCCACCATAGAAGAGTGCTCCCCTTCAGTTGAAATACTGCCATGCAAACCTTCATGTTGGAGGTATAGTCGTGAAGTGCAAAGCACATCACCATATTCTACAACCATGCCTTGGAGGCTAGTCGTCCGGGGCACCAAAGAACTCAGGAAATTTGACCTTCTCGAGTTCGTGGTGAATGCTACCAATACTAACCAGAGCGCATGGTGGAACCTCAGGGTGTGTAAGTGCCCTGGCCTCATCTCTATCCAAACGGATTATCAGTGCCTCAGACATCCGCTGAAAGGAACTCATCATCCCTAGCACCCCATCGTCTACCTCCACGACATCCTCTAACCATGATTACCTGCATGAATACAACCAATTTAATTAGCAATATTTATATAATAAATTATCTAATCAATGGAGGTCATAGTGATCCCAAGTTGTGGGTCAAATCGGATCTGATACCATATGTAATCACCCTAGTGGTTACGACAACATGTGACGCAAAAATCATACATTTTTATTTTTTATTTTTTTTAGAAAGTAATAAGGACCATACATATAAACATTGCAACACGAAGAAGAACACAATGCATGCAAATCATGCAACAAGGAACATAACGACCTAACATTCTAGCACATCATGCAGCAGGAAGCAACATACGACATTCAATCACATGAAAAATAAAAATGACTACCTGCTCGTCCTACCCTGCAATGGTTATGACCTCTAGGAAACATAAGCAATGCTCAAGCCTAGGTTCCCATCGATTTTGACCATTTAAGGTCTCAAGGCTGGTGAATGTTCTGAGGAACAAGGAGGTGTCTACATCCCACCTGACACATGCAATATCATGCCTACTAAGATAAAAGACGACATCAATCAAACCAACCACAACAGCTTCGACGACTAGTATCTAAAAACTTCCTAGCGAGCGAGAGACAAACGCAATGACATTACAACCCAACACAACCTTACTTAAAAAAAAAACATCATCCACAGTGGGAGATGCATGATCCAAAGTCAGGTTTCATATGTGCTTATCGATCAACGCGCACAATGACCCAATCATAAGGTATCATGTCACCACCTTGCGACAGAGGCGCTAGGGACCCAAGTGCAAACAAACAATTCTAAACCGTCTACCAAACATAAAATCGAACGCGCCTGAAATCCACTGGCACTAACATGCATTATTATTGAAGATGATGTTAAAGTTGTAAATGAAAAGAGAATGTGTTAAGGTGAAGAACTTGTAGTTTGTAAAATCATAGTCTAACTTATATATGCTTTTTCTTAATTCATTAAAATTTCTTCACATTAAAACAAGGTTTTAGTAAATAGTGATACATCTTACTAAACTAATATCGAATTGAAGAGTTATAGATATAGAAGGGAAAAGAACTATAACAAAACATAATTTCTTGAAACATGAAGACATGAAGACATTTATAGTTTGTGAAACTATATCCCATTTTTATAACCCTGTAGATTAAAACAATTGTTGAGTTAGACATCCAATATTTAAAAACATTGAGGATCTATCACCTTTATATCAAATAGGAAAAACCAAATTAGGATAGATGCAAATAATCAAGTATATCACCAAATGTAGATTTGGTTTATAAATCATTAACCACATTATGCAAGAAAAGAAGTTGGTGTTATCAACTTAAATAAAGTATTATAATTACTGTTTCTGTTTTTTAAAGGTGCTCATATACATATTACTGAACTAATACCAAATTGATGAATTCAAGATATGGAATAGAACACAATTAATAAAAAGGGTAAAATTTTGAAGAAATCGAGCTATGGATTAGAAAACCATATCTAATCGCCATATAATAATTTACATGGAACTAAAATCAGCCTATGTACTTGGAGACATAAATGTAGGCATAATCGCCAAATCTGACCAAAATAAGATGTACAATAAGGGAATGACCTGAGTAAGGTGAGGGTGGTTGGGAGCCTTATGAGTAACATGGTGAAGTGTGCCTTTATTATTTTATACACGCTAGCTAGGGAAAACGCCACCACTGGTAATTATTGAAATTAAAGTCTACTAACTACAATGCCATTTATTAATACCATACACATTCGTTGGTATCTGTGTGAAGAAATTTAACTATATAAAAGGATTTAACAAGAAATTTCATTCAATTGGTTAACTGTTGTAAAAGCATAAATTATAAAAACGATTATTGGTTTAAAGGGATGACCACAACGGATACCCTGCCACAACCGACCTCCATAATTATGACAACAAAATTTCCTAAACACAAAAACTTTTCCAGCACTATTCACTAACTAAATAAAATATCTACGTGATTATGGGGATCTTTGTGTTCGTTATTAGCGTCCACCCGTGGTCATTGGTTGACGTCTTGGGAGCATTCAGGGCTATACAGATGTTCAAGCAATGAATTTAATTAATTTAAAAAATTGATAACATATTTCCTGGCGTCCCTTCCTCCCATTGTATAAGGGTCACATTAGTTTATAAAACTGTGTACATAATTTACTGGTGGACGAATTTCAGGAGTTTTTTTTTTATCCAATGAATACCCATCAATTTATATATTTATCTTATAAAATTTAAACCAAAGAGTAACAATTCATTGAAACTGCAATTATCACCATAAATTCATTTATCGTTGTGAAGCAAATTAATATTGTAGCTGTGAAATATCATGTAAATGGTAATGAAAATTGTTCCTATGAATGCGAGTTATCCGCCATCACTCAACAATTCTCTCAAAAATCACAGTAATCACTCAACAATCGCTCAACAAAAACATTGAAAATCGCTCAACATTTACACTGTAAATTGCTCAACAAAATACTGTAAATCGCTCAACAACATCACTGTACTTCACTCAACAAAACACTATAAATCGCTTAACAACATAATTATAATTCGCTCAACAAAACACTGTAAATCGCTCAACAACATCACTATAATTCACTCAACAAAACACTGTAAATCGCTTAGCAAATACACTGTATATTGCTCAAAAAATCACTGTAATCGCTCAAAAAATTTACTGTAAATCACTCAACGACATCACTATAAATCGCTCAACAAATATACTAGAAATCGCTCAACAAAATTATTGCAAATCACTCAGAAAATACACTGGAAATTGCTACTGAAGGGAGGGGTTACAAAGCAAAACGCGTTTTAAGAGCCCAACTCGACTACAACCAACATCCTAAAACCACAATAGGAATTGAAACTGAATAAAATATTATATTTAAAGCATTACTATGAATGAATAAAATAACGTCAACTGGAAATGCATCGATTGCTTCATCATCATTATAATCTCATACACAAGAAAATTTAACTGAATATAACAAAATTTAAATACGTGTACCAAATCCGAAGGTGATGATCCTGTAAACATTGTCCCACATGTTTGCTTCATCCAGATCTCGCTTATCGACTGGTGATACCTCACTGGTACCTCCTAGCCAACACTAGGGGTACTCTTCTTCCTCCTAATCCCCCCGATCTGCAAAGGGGCCACGCACACAATACCAAAGAATGCTAGCTCCAAGCTCACCTCACAAGGTAGAGCTACCACTTGTTACCCTAGTTGGGTATCCCAACTCAAACAAGATAAACTCAGTCAAGATAAAATTTCGACAGCGTAACGTTACACAAGCCAGATGTGATCATGCTCTTCCTCCACCATCCTTTTTATAGAGTTTTCTTATACATTAGTTTCCCAAACGCTCATTATATTCCTTTTTCATTTAATTAATTATTAAAAACCTCCCCCATACGCATGTCGCCCGATCCCCTAGTTGCACAAGAAAATCAATTTATTAATTAATTAAATTTTCCTATTTCCCTCACCCACCTAAAAGCATTCCTAAAAACACTCCTCTGTGTCCCATTATTCCCTTACAATTCTTAAATGACTTACGCCTTACTTAAATCCTAGTTGAGTTCATATATAGAAACTTCCAAAGGATAGATTCCTTAATAAGTTAGACATTCACCCTTTTTCTTTAAGTTTTTCTTTTTCTTTAAGTTTCCCCTTTTTCTTTTTAACTAAGTTCAGAATTAGCAAGTTTAGACAAAACAAGCATTTACCCTTTTAATAATTTAATCCTCCATTATAATTTTTTACTTTTAATAAAAAGTTTGAAATTTTCTTTACCCCCGTCTTGTAACATGTCTATATATTTTTCCTTTGATCACATGTTCTACTTAGACCTAGGTTTTAAACTCACTAGGTTGGACGATAGTTTTTAAGGGAACAAAAAGTTATTAAATTTTACTCATACCATCATCTAATTTAAGGCTAACCAGGTCCTAAGGAGGCTTAGTTTTCTAGGTACTAGGTTTATTAACTTACTAGTTAAAATTGCAACATGCCCTTCAAGATGCACTACGTTCTCCAAGGGTGCCACTCAACTCTTTCTATTTTATTTGCATGATGTTCCCTTCAAGACGCACTACGTGCTCTAAGGGTGCCACTCGTTTCTTGAGTGAATTTGGTAGATGTCAAAACCCTGGAGTCAATACTCTGTCAGGTGATATTCTGGGAGACTAAGGGCCTCTAAGGAATAAGGACCCTGCCTTATTGCGCGCCCCTTAGAATCATTGTGAGAGACTGTCACAGTCTACCCTCACGACATCGTGGGTCTTCTCGAACTAGGTAATCGTTAACCTACAGTTTGATCCATGATGAGAGTGCTAGTAGGATGTGGCAGGGTTGTTTCCACAACTCTACCTCAATGTATTTGGTTCTCGTGCATGACCCCTTTAATCCAAATGTGACTTTGGTCGGCAAGTTATCGTCAACCTGCATCCATCAACGAATTATGTCAGCAATAACAATCAACGTCATAATATATAATCATATGTACATATGTCACATCAACAACATTCAAACCCTAACAGTCCACTCCCTGACTCGATCCGGAGTCCACGGTGTTTCATCGATGCCTTGGCATCCTCAAACATCCAGAGTCTTGCACACTCAGGAGAACCCAGTCAATAGCACCTGTCGATGTAAATACAACAAAAATAACATATCAGAAAATCCACAATATCTCATAATCATAATCAAAACAACCAATCATATAAAGAACTGGATCACTTGCATGCAAGTGTCCTCAAAGAATAAGTCTGCTCAGTGCATGCAAGAGTGGGATGTTACATTGAGATAAGAGGTTAGGAAGGTTGGTAGTGTGACATATATTTTGAAAATGAGATCTAATATGGGTATAGGCTGGACAATCTAAGAGAAATTGTTTTTCATCTTCAACCTTCTTAGTGTCACAAAGGTGACACACTCTTTCATCCCATGGAGTTTTAGGAATAGACCAACGCCTAGTTTCACTATGCAGTTCATGAGGATTTGTTCTTATCTTAGCAATGCTTATTTTATTTTTACACTTGGAAAAACAGATAGATAATTTTGATCTTCTATATTAGGGTTGATTATATCCTTATAATACCTTAATTTTCTTTTTTCCTCTAACTCTTTATCACACCACATTTTCTCCTTAAATTTTGATTTGACGTTTTTTTTAATAGTATCTTTATTCTGCAAAATGGTGTCTTCCATGATTCCCCAATAGTTTAGACAAGACCTAGCATCTTTATGTCATCCTCGCTTGAGTCGATGGTGGTTATGACTCGATTTTGAAGCAATTTTAGGATGCCTCTTGTCTTCCATGTTGTTTAACTTGTTCTTATAAAATAGGTATCTATTCATAGCCATGCTCTCAATGGGGGAGAGGCTTGTTTCTAAGAGGAGGATGGGATAGGGCATTTTTCCTTTAATTTGGAGATCATAGGTTATAAAATTATTTTGTATTTGCTCTATCTTTCTCCAGGATTCACGAGAGATACTAAAACCCCAAACTTCATATCCATAAAGAATAACAGGTGTAACAAGAGTCTCGAAGAGGACTTTCTTCTTATCCCAACTCCAAAGATCAGCCGATTTACAATTGTTTTCAAGCCCATAATAAGCTTTTCATCCCCCAATAATCCTTTTCTAAATGTTATAATTCCATTTGAGCTTGTGGTGAATATCAATTCCAAGATATGAAGTCTCTTCCTCCAAGTTGTTTTTGTCATATACAAAGGTATCATAAGGGATCTTATTGGATTTAATAATCATGACCTTAGTCTTATCAGTATTAACAGTCATACCCATATTGGAGAAAAAATCCTTGAGGATTCTTAGTTGGTTTTCAATATCATGGGGACTCCTTGCCATAAGAAGGATACCATTAGCATAAAGAAGAAGATTGATGACTATACCAGTGAGAGTAGGGCCGACACAACCTTCTTTTTCCAAGCAATCTTCTAACTTATCAATGTATATGCCAAAAATGGTAGGGGACAAGGGTCAACCTTGTTTGACTTCGATATTGTAGTTAATCTCTTTTGACCATCCCTCAGTGTTTTTAAACTTAGCAATAACGTTCCCATACATCCTTATTGTAGTAGCCCTCAACTCGAGAGGCACTTTTATCTCTTCCAACCTATTCCAAATGTTTTTCCTAGGAACCATGTGAAAATATTTTCTAAAGTCAACAAAACAACATAAAAGATTGGTTTTAGTATTGAGAAATCCCTCTGCAATGATCCTTAAGGAAACAATATGGTCCAATGTTGAATGATATCTCCTAAACCCAACCTGGCCTTTATCTCTTTTACCATGACTTTCTAGCCAAAGGTTAATCTTCTTTTCCAAAATAATTCCATAAATCTTGGCAAAAATCGGGCTAATCATAATGGTCCTATAATTAGAGGGAATGTTTCTATCCCCATTTTTTTAAATAACAACAATGAGGCTTTGCATCTAGGGTTTAGGGAAGCCCTACTTGACTTCTAAATTGAAGAGCTTGTGTATGTGAGGGATAAGGATTGGCCCTCCGATTTTAAAATTTTTTGCTTGGTATCCTTCAATGTGCTTAGTTTTCCCATTTGTAAGTTGCTTAACCCCAAACTCTATGTCATCTAAAGAAACAACTTCTTCATTTGTAGGGATAATAGGAATGGTTTCCATGGTATTAGGGAACTCATAAAGACTTTTAAGGTAGGAATTCTAGTCCCTTAAGGGAATCCTATTATTTTCTTTAGTATTACGGTTTAGAATTTGGCTCTAGAACTTCTTAGGACCTAGCTTATATAGTTGTGAAAGTTTCTCTTGCCTTTTATTGATATACTGCCTTTTTTCCTTTTAATTAGGTCTTTATACGTATTGATTTTATCAAGTTTTAAGGACTCATTAGAAGCATCCCTAATGGATTCCCTAGAAATTTTACATTCTTTATCATACCAAGCATTCATCGTTCTATTATTCTTTTTGTAGGACACCTCGAAAGAGAACTTATTAATAGAATTGGAAAGGGTGGTTGTAAAATTACGATAGAGTTCTTCAATGTTGTCCTTATAAGTTAGGAGATTTAATTTACTATTTAAATCCTTTAAGAAAATGTCAACTTTACTTTTGTCGAAGCACAAATTCCTTTGATTATCAGAATTCTCTTCAATGGCGCTCCTATGCATGGAAAAGTTTAGAGTTAGGGTTAAAGGTTTATGATCAAAGTCAGGTGCATGGTCATTTAAAAGGTGAAAAGTTGTTATTTGGTTGGAAACGGGGATATCAGATATCACATAATCTACAACACTACTACCTAGCCCATGAATACAAGTCATCTGGTTGGAGTT